>PVIW01005558.1:30402-104248 GCA_004026585.1 Noctilio leporinus | reverse complement strand
ATTCAAAGGGAACCAACTGTATGGGAAAACATAATTGCCAATGATACCTCAGACAAGGGTCTGATCTCCAAAATATATAAAGAACTAATGCGACTCAACACCAGGGAGACAGACAGCCCAATTAAAAAATGGGCAAAAGACCTGAACAGACAACTCACTGAGGAAGATATACAAAGGGCCCAGAGGCATATGAAAGAATTCTCAACATCGCTAGTCATCAGAGAGATGCAAATTAAAACTGCATTAAGATACCACCTCACACCTGTCAGAATGGCAATCATCTGCAAATCAACAAAGAACAAGTGTTGGCGAGGATGTGGGGCAAAAGGAACCCTCATACACTGTTGGTGGGAATGCAGGCTGGTGCTGCCACTGTGGAAAACAGTATGGAGTTTCCTCAAAAAAATTAAAAATGGAACTGCCTTTTGATCCAGCAATTCCACTACTTGGACTATCCCAAAGAATCCAGAAACATCAATTCATAAGAACCTATGTACACCTATGTTCATAGCAGCACTATTTACAATAGCCAAGTGCTGGAAACAGTCTAAGTGCCCATTAGTGGATGATTGGATCAAAAAACTTTGGTACATTTACACAATGGAATTCTCTATAGCATAAAGAAAGAAGGAACTTGTACCCTTTGCAACAACATGGATGGAACTGGAGAGTATTATACTTAGTGAAATAAGCCAGTCAGTGAAGGACAAATATCATATGATCTCACCCATTACAGGACAATAATGAACAAAACTAACAACAAGCAAAACAGAAGTAAATATATGAATACAGTGAATAGGCCTGCAGTGGTCAGGGGGAAAGGGGTTGGGGGTAGGGAGGAGGCAGAGGCAAGGAAGGGGAGCAGCTTAGACCTGAACCTAGTATAAAGGAACCATGGACATGGACAAAAGGTGGGATTGACTTTGGGGAAAATGGGTGGGTGGGGAGTGGAACAGAGGGGGGCAAAAAGGGGATGGATGTAATACAACAACAATAAAATTTTTAAAAATAAGTAATTAAAAAAAGAAAGAAGATCAGATTGTTTTTCTGTGTCATACCAACTAAGAAGACAGCTGCTTAATATGGTGCCACTACAAATTATAGTCAATTAATGGCCTGCATCCCTGAGTGACTATGTGGAGCAAAGGCCCTCATGAACTAGAATGAAGCATGTAGTATTTATTGTGTTAAACCATGAAAATTTTAGAGTTATTACTTCGGCATAATTAAACTGACTCTGACAAGTATAACTGTTTATTCCAGTCTAGTTATGCCCACTCTTTTCTGCTCCCTCTCTCAGCCAGATAATTTCTGAGGTATCAAGAAATTGAGTGCTGTCTACGTCCCATTCCTTCAGTGTCCCCACCTCCATCCAGTCTGACTTCTCCATCTTCATAATAGTTTTCAATAAGATCAACAATGTCTTCTGTGTTGCCCAAGCTATTGAATATTCTCTTGATTATATTTATCATTTTAATGGCCAGCATGGTTGCCCCACTCCCTTTTTCTCCGAACACCTTCTTCTCCTGCTTCTTTTTCCTCTGGAAGCTCCTGCTCTGTGTCCTCTGAAGGCTTAGCTGCCTGTGCCTGGCATTTCTTCTCTCTCCCTCCTTTTGTTTACCCCTTATCTGCAGTGGTCCCAAAATTGTATTCCCAGGCCTAAGTTCCCCCTCCAAGCCCAGATCCATGTATCCAACTGCCCAACTGAAGTACCTCAGGGGTCTCAAAGGCATCTCATACCTAGCAAGTCCAAATCTGAACTTGTGCTCTTCCCCATTTCAGTGAACAGCCCCATTATTCATTGATAGTGAGGCCAAAAATCAGGGTACCTGCCTCAACAGTCCCCTTTCCTTTAATCAGATATTTGGTCCACTAAAAAGTACTTTGGGATTTTACTTCCCAAATAGCTGTTGAATCCATCTTTTTTCCATCTCTACCCCCAAGCTCCCACCTGGATGACTGCAGCATCCTCCTAACTTGTCTCACTGCTGCTGTTTTTGCCCCTTGTTTTCCTCTTTCCACACTATTATTGGATGGTCTTTCACAATGCAAATCCAACATAATACCTTCTTGTTTCAAACCTTTCTTGACTTCCCATTGCTCTTAAGATCAAGGTGACAACACTCATGCCAGACCCTACATACTATCCTGCCCCTGACACCATTTGTCTTACTCTCTCCCTTCAGCCACAATGGCCTTCTCTCAGCCCCTTATTCTCATACTTCCCTCTTGCCACATAGACTTTTTATATGCAGGTCCCTCTGCCTGATGCAATTTTTCTTCCCCTAATGAACTCACACTTGCTTTTGTGATTACATGGCAGCTTTCTCTCACCTTCCTATGTGAGTCAAATTCCTCTTAAGACTTTTCCTGCATCTTGTCTGTTTCCTGTGGCACCCCTCTGAGTTTCAGCCTTTCCTTTGTGACTGACTAAAATCCTTCTCCCTCTCTAGACTGTAATCCACTTGCAAGGGGGAATGATCTTTCCTCACCATGGTGTCAACAAAACCCAGCATTCTGCCTATCATGTAGCAGACACATAAAGATTTCTTGAGTAAATAAATGAAGTAGTGGTGGGTGTCTGGTGATGGTGTTTGGATGCTGGTAATGGTAATGGAGATGGTCCGTTGTTAATGATATAGTGATGGCAGTGGTGTTAGTGGTGGTTGAAGGGAAGGTGGTAGCAATGATAGTGCCTACTGTCTTCCACACATTCTTGGCCAATTAGCACTGAGTGAACTCACACAAAGATGGAATACTGTTGAAGCTGATCAGTTCCAATAGCAGTGGCCCAAGGAGATCACTCCTCAATCCAGAAGCTGCCCAGCTTCCTAACCTTCCCATAAGAAGAAATCTTGGGATTTCTTTTTCCTTTGACCCAGGCTGTATTCATTCAATAGTGTTATTCCCTCCTTTGAACTTACATTAACAAGGATTAATCTCTGTTCCTTGTAACCAGGTAACTCCAACTGGAAAAGAAGGGTGAAAAAAAAGCAAGGTGAATTGAGATGGAGACTGTCCATTCTTTGTCTCTGGCCTCTGACTGTCCTTAGACCTTTCTACATCACTGCTGGCTCCATGGATGACCTCATCCACTCTCAGGCCTTTAAATATCATTGCATTTGCTGATAGAACTCAATTTTCCAGCCTTGTCCTAACCTTCTTACCAAGCCTCAGATCTCAGTGGTTACTGGGCATCACTTACTTGTCTGTCTCTTGTACATGTCAAACTCAATGTACTTCAAACCAACTCCTGATTTTCCTCTACACTTCTGTGCAGCCCTGCCTCCCAACTCTGCAGTCTTTCCCAACTCAATGAATAGCAGCTTCATTTTATCATTCCAGAAAACACAGAGTCACCCTTGACTCATTTCTCTTACCCTATGTCCAATCGATCGACAGAGCTTGGCAGTTGAATCTTCCAAACATTCTATCAATTTTTTAAAATTTTATTGTTGTTGTATTACATCCATCCCATTTTGCTCCCCTCTGTCCCCTCCCCACCCACCCATTCCCCACAAAGCCAATCCCACCTGTTGTCCATATCCATGGTTCCTTTATACTAGGTTCTTATCTAAACTGCTCCCCTACATAGCCTCTTCCTCCACCTCCCCCCAACCACCTTCCCCCTAACCACTGAAGGCCTATTCACTGTATATCTGGTTCTGTTTTGTTTGTTGTTAGTTTTGTTCATTATCGTCCTGTAATGGGTGAGATCATATGGTATTTGTCCTTCACTGACTGGCTCATTTCACTAAGCATAATACCCTCCAGTTCCATCCATGTTGTTGCAAGGGTAGGAGTTCCTTCTTTCTTTCTGCTGTATAGTATTCCATTGTGTAAATGTACCAAAGTTTTTTGATCCAATCATCCACTGATGGACACTTAAGCTGTTTCCAGCACTTGGCTATTGTAAATAGTGCTGCTATGAACATAGGTGTACATAGGTTCTTATGAATTTGGTGTTTCCGGATTCTTTGGGTATAGTCCAAGTAGTAGAATCACTGGATCAAAAGACAGTTCCATTTTTAGTTTTTTGAGGAAACCCCATACTCTTTTCCACAGTGGCTGCACCAGCCTGCACTCCCACCAACAGTGCACGAGGGTTCCCTTTGCCCCACATCCTCGCCAACACTTGTTCTTTGTTGATTTGTTGATGATTGCCATTCTGACAGGTGTGAGGTGGTATGTTATTGTGGTTTTAATTTGCATCTCTCTGATGGCTAGTGATGTTAAGCATCCTTTCATATACCTCTGGGCCCTTTGTATATTTTCCTCAATGAGTTATCTGTTCAGGTCCTTTGCCCATTTTTTAATTGGGCTGTCTGTCTCCCTGGTGTTGAGTTGCATTAGTTCTTTATATATTTTGGAGATCAGACCCTTGTCTGAGGTATCATTGGCAATTATGTTTTCCCATACATAATTGAATTTTGTTGATGTTTTCTTTAGCTGAACAGAAACTTTTCAATTTGATACAGTCCCATTTGTTGATTTGTTCTTTCATTTCCTTTGCCCTTGGTGAAGTACGAGTAAACATATTTCTGTGTAGGATATCCAAAAGTTTACTGCCTATATTTTTCTCCAGGACCTTTATGGTGGCACTGCTTATGGTTAAATCCTTTATCCATCTTGAATTTATTCTGGTGTAAGTTGGTGGTCTAGTTTTATCTTTTTGCATGTTGCTGTCCAGTTCTCCCAACACCATTTGTTGAAGAGACTGTTTTTACTCCATTTGATGTTCTTTCCCCCCTTGTCAAATATTAGTTGACCATAGAGTTCTGGGTTAATTTCTGGGCTCTCTATTCTGTTCTGTTGATCTATATGTCTATTCTTATGCCAGTACCATGCTGTTTTGATGACAGTAGCCTTGTAGTATTGTTTGAAGTCCGGGATTGTGATTCCTCCTACCTTGTTCTTCTTTCTCAAGATTGTGGTGGCTATTTGTGAGCATTTTTGGCTCCATATAAATTTCTGAAGTATTTTTTCTATTTCTGTGATGTCTGTCATTGGTATTTTAATTGGGATTGCATTGAATCTGTAAATTGCTTTGGGTAGTATCGACATATTAATTCTTCCCATTCATGAACATGGTATATGCTTCCATTTATTTGTATCTTCCTTGATTTCTTTCTTCATTGTTCTGTACGTTTCTGAGAACAGGTCTTTTAACTCCTTAGTTAAGTTTATTCCTAGGTACTTTATTTTTCTTGTTGCTATGGTAAATGGGATTTGTTTTTTTGCTTCTTTTTCTGTTGTTTCATTATTGGTATACAAAAATGCTTTTGATTCCTGGATATTGACTTTATACCCAGCTATTTTGCTAAATTTGCTTATTAGGTTGAGTAAGTTTTTGGTGGAGCCCATTGGGTTTTGTATGTACACTATCATATCATCTGCAAATAATGACAGTTTGACTTCCTCCTTTCCAATTTGGATACCTTTGATTCCTTTTTCTTCTCTGATGGCTATGGCTAGAACTTCCAAGATAATGTTGAACAGAAGTGGAGAAAGTGGACAGCCTTGTCTTGTTCCTGATCTTAGAGGGAAAGCTTTCAGCTTTTGTCCTTTAAGTATGATGTTGGCTTCAGGTTTCTCATAGATGGCCTTGATGATGTTGAGGTATGTTCCCTCTATTCCCATTTTGCTGAGGGTTTTTATCATAAATGGTTGCTGTACTTTATCAAATGCTTTTTCAGCATCTATTGATATGATCATATGGTTTTTGTCTTTCAATTTTTGATGTGGTGTATTACATTTATTGATTTATGAATGTTGTACCATCCTTGCACCCCTGGGATTAAACCCACTTGATCATGGTATATGATCTTTGTAACGTACTGCTGAATCTGGTTGGCCAATATTTTGTTGAGAATTTTAACACTTATGTTCATCAGAGATATTGGCCTGTAGCTTTCTTTCTTAGTTGTGTCTTGCCCTGGTTTTGGGATTAGAATAATATTGGCCTCATAGAAAGAGTTTGGGAGTCTTCCCTCTTCCTGAATTTTTTGTTATAGTTTGAGGAGGATAGGAGTTAGTTCTTCTTGAAATGTTTGGTAAAATTCACCTGTGTAGCCATCCGGTCCAGGTTTTTGTGCTTTGGGAGATTTTGGATTACTTCTTGAATTTCACTAGTTGTTATTGGCCTATTCAGGCTTTCTGCTTCTTCTGGGTTCAGTTTTGGTAGATTATACATTTCCAGAAATGTGTCCATTCCATCTAGGTTGTCATATTTTTTGTCATATAATTGTTTGTAGTAATTTCTTACAATAGTTTGTATTTCTGAAGTATCAGCCGTGATTTCTCCTGTGTCATTTCTGATTCTGTTTATTTGGGTCCTTTCTCTCTTCTTCTTGATGAGTCTGGATAAAGGCTTGTCAATTTTGTTTATTTTTTCAAAGCTGCTGAACCTATTGATGCTTTGAATTGTAGTTTGAATCTCTGAGCTATTTAGTTCTGCTCTGATCTTGATGATTTCCTTCCTTCTACTTGCTATAGGCTTTGTTTGTTGTTGCTCCTCTAGTTCTTGCAGCTTTATGGTTAGGTTGTTTTTACAAACTTCTTGTGACCTTTTTAGGAAGGCCTGTATTGCTATAAATTTCCCTCTGAGCACTGTCTTTGCTGTATCCCATAGGTTTTGGGCTGTTGTATGTTCATTGTCATTTGTTTCCAGGAACTTTTTGATTTCATCTTTGATCTCGTTGTTGACCCCTTCATTGCTTAAAAGCATGTTATTCAGTCTCCATGAGTTAGAGAATTTTTGTTTTTTCCCCTTGAGATTGGTTACTCATTTCAGGCCATTGTGATCTGAGAAGATGCAGATGCTTTGTATGATTTCAATTTTCCTGTATTTGTGGAGGCTTGTCTTGTGACATACGATGTGGTCTATCTTAGAGAATGATCCATGTGCATTTGAAAAGAATGTGTATTTTGCTTCTTTGGGGTAAAAGACTCTGTAGACATCAGTTAGGTCCATTTCCTCTAGAGTGTTGTTCAATAGCACAACATCTTTGAGGATTTTTTGTTTGGCAGATCTGTCCATTGTTGATAGTGGGGAATTAAAATCCCCTACTATTAGTGTGTTGCTGTCTATATTTTTCTTAAAGTCCTCCAAGATTTTCCTTATATATTTCAGAGCTCCTACGTTGGGTGAGTTTATGTTTATCAGTTATTTCTTCTTGATGGATTGTTCCCTTAAGTATTATGAAATGTCCTTCTTTGTTTCTTTTTATGGCCTTCATTGTAAAATCTATTTTGTCTGAAATCAGTATTGCTACTCCAGCCTTTTTTTCGTGTCCATTTGCTTGATATATATTTTTCCATCCCTTCACTCTCAATCTGTGTCAATCTTTTGTTCTGAGATTGGTCTCTTGAAGACAGCGTGTATGTGGGTCATGTTTTTTTATCCATTCGTCTACCCTATGTCTTTTGATTGGTGCATTTAATCCATTTACATTGAAGGTTATTATTGATTGATACTTGTTCATTACCATTTTCTCCGTTTGAGCCTGTATTCTTCTTTGGTTTTCTCTGTTTCTTCATTTTCGTTCTATCAATTTTACCACCTCTATTACTATATCTCTGATCCAAGTCACCATGCTCTCACCTGGGGAGCTACAGCAGCCTCCTCTCAGGCTCCTTGCCTCCACTTTCACACTCACAAAGTTTCCTCCACAAAGCAGCCAGAGGGATCCCTTGAAAACCTAAGCCAGCCCCTTCTCTGCTCCAAACCTTCCAATAGTTTCCCATCTACCCAGCAATAACACAGCCCTAAGATGGACTTGTGATCCAATCCCCTCCTGCCTCTATACCACTCCTCACTCCATTTAGCTCAGGGCCTTCTTTGCCTTTTAGAGAAGGCTGCTGACTCAGGGCCTTTGCACTTTCTGTGTTCCTTGACGGACATGCTATCCCCAGACCTTCGCTGGGCTTCCTTCCTCCTTCAGGCTTCGACCAGGGTGGTGCAGAGGACACAGAGAGGAAGAATCCTCAGAATGATTCCCAGGTGGGTGGGCAACTGGGTGGCTTGAGGAACCACTCCTGGGTAGGGTTGCAGGTTGGGGGCAGGGGGGCAGGTTGGGGTTCAGATGTGGGGAGGAAGATGCCAAGTTCACTTTCTGCATGGGAAGTGAATGGCACCTGTAGGCCAGAGTGAGGCACCAGGATGCAATCCAGCAGCTTCACGATCTGGAGCCCAAGGTAGAATTAACACTGAGGAGGCAGTACCTGGACCCCCTTGGCTGCCACCAAGAGCACTGAAACCCACCAGCCCTGGGAAAGCAGACCTGGGCATCAGCCACATTCCTAAGTCTCCTATGGGGAGAAGAGCCAGGCCATTGGCAGCAAAGTCAGTGGCTGAGCTACTATGAACAAAGATGGTGCTGCTGACCTGCCTCTGAAAGGAACAGATATGTGGGTAGTTCTGCAAGCCAGCCCTTCTCAGACAACAACTGGCAGACAATTAGTAAGCTTAATTAATGATTAGCTCTTTAAATAAATATCAATTTAAAACAAATATGTGAATCAGTCTCTTATAATAAATGCCCTTACTTCCCTAAAGACACTCTGTTGCAGGCCCGGCTGTGGAGGGCTACATGAGGCACAGCAGAGTGGAGAAGGGGCAAAGCCCAGCTCTATCCTCCTCATCTGGTACCACAGGGATCCTTAGTACACCTGTCCTATCTCTTTTAACTGTGCAGGGAAACACTTTTCCATTCAGCAGTTAGCCTTGAACTGCTGGGCTTCCTCTGGTCCTGAAAGCCAGAGCAGAAAATGTTCCTTCCCTCAAAGTACTAGCCACTAACATGCCATGTGGAAGATATTCAGGAATGTCAAATGGAGAGAGACTGATTTATGTGGTCCCAAAAGAGGGGAAAATGGGTGGGGAGACCATGGACCATAAAAAGGCCAATGCTCCACTTGGCCTTGATGGAGAAGAGATGGAAGTAGAGCTGGGAGTAGGAGCTGCTTAGCCAGAGGCTGTGCAGATATTGTGAAGATTCAGGGGGTGGAGAGCCACTCAAGCATATGGAGAAAAGATAGCCTGTATGTACCCTAGCTGCCATCCAAAACTCCATGACCCCAGGGGTTTCCTGACTGGCTGCTCCAGTGACCGCAAGCGTAACCACGGCGCCTGAGGGCTCAAGTGGCTGGTGGTACCAGGTTCCTGCTTTGGGAGTATGACAGCGCAATGTGGTTGGCGGCTTTAGCCCAGCACTGCTTGGCTCCCATGCCTCCTAGGACCCACCCTACCAAGCCAGGGATTGTCAGATACAGGGAACATGGGGCCAGGCAGCCCTGGTGGGGAGAGTGGGAGATGGGGGGCTCAGAGATATCATCTAAGGTCACGCTTAACCTTGGGTGTACCCTGGTCCTTCTGAGATGCCAATGGAGCCTGTAATCAAACTTTTTCTGGCTCTGGCTGGCAGCACAGTAGATAAGGTGCTGCCCTGCAAACCCAAAGGTTGCTGATTAGATTCCCAGCCAGAGCACATAAACAAGTTGCAAGCCAGGTCTCCAGCCAGGTCCGTGGCTGGAGGCAGGTGAAAGGCACCATACACTGATTTCTCTCTCCCTCTCTGCCTCTCCTTTCCTCTCTCTCTGGAAGTAATAAATAAAATCTTAAAACAAAACAAAACAAAACAAAGTTTTTTCTTGAAAGTAATCCAAGCTGTCCCTATGGATATCCCATATTGTATTGGCATCCAAGGACAACCATCAAAACAAGCTATGCATTGTAATCCTGGGCCTTCTCTGATACCTGTGCCCAGACCATTCATAGCATTCACTGGAGGGAGTAACTAATGCCTCTCAATAGACAAGATGTCAGGGGCTCTGTGGCAGGCAACAAAGCCTTGGAAAGAGGAAAGGCTTTGACAGATGGAGAAGTAAGTCCCAGATAGGAAGAAGGACAAGCCTGGGTTCTCCAGCAAGCAGGGCTGAGCATGTCTAGGACCCTGACAACTGCTTCCCAGCCTCACCACACACAGACACTGGTTCTAGTCTCACCTTGAAGGTCCTTGCTCCCTGCCATGGCCTCCTGCTATCTTCTTTGTTTTGATCCCAGATACAGCCTTCCCTCTTACCAATGGGTTTCCCTTCAGAGAATCAGGGTTGAACCCCAGTTTTGTCCCAGGGATCCAGGTATTCAAGTACCCTTCCAGGCAGGAGGTCATTAGAGAAGTAGGTGGCCATGAGCTATTTTATAAGCCTCTCTGACTCCTGTTTTCTCTAAAGACCCTGTGGTGGGCCCTGATTGATATGGCTCAGTGGTTGTGTATCATCCTGCAAACCAAAGAGTTCAATTTCCAATCAGGGCTTGTGGCTGGGTCCCCAGTTGGGGCCATTCGAGAAGCAGCCGATTGATGTTTCTCTCAGTTTCTCTCCTCTCTTTCTCCCTCCCTTCCCCTGTCTGTAAAAATAAATAAATAAAATATTTAAAATAAATAAATAAAAGGCCCTGTGGTGGGCTGAATAATGGCCGCCAAAGATATCTACTTCCTAATCCCCAAAACAGTTACGTTACCTTAGATGTCAAAAAGAACTTCACAGATGTGATTAAGTTAAGGCATAAAATTCAGAGATCATCCTGAATTATCCAGAAAAGCTCAATATAATCATAGGATTTTCTTTAAGAGAAAATCAGGAGGGTCAGAGTTACAGACATTGGAGATGTTACACTGCTGGCTCTGAAGATGAAGGATGGGGTCACTAGCCAAGGACTGTGGGAAGTCTCTAGGGCATGGAGACAGATTTTCCACCAGCATCTCCAGAAGGAACACAGCTCTGCTGACACCTTGATTCTGGCTCAGTAAGACCCACTTTGTAATTCTGGCCTCTAGGACTATAAGAGAATAAATGTGTGTTGTTTTAAGCCACTAAATTTGTGGTCATTTGTTATAGCAACAATAGTAAACAAATACAGGCTCCTTCCCAGAGAAATCCTAAAGATAGTGAAGGCTCTGAATAGCAACACAGTCTAGAAGTAAGGAGCAGTGTGAGCAAAGTCCAGAAGGGGCCTTTGAGGGTGGCTTGTGAGGCAACAGGAAGCAAGCCCACTGCCTTTACCCTCGTCCTTACCACTTGGACACTAGTGGAGAAAAGGAGCACATGAGCATAGGAGGCATTGCCTATGTACCATTACTCTCCACGTGCCACCATCCCGAGCACTTATGTGAGGGACACCATGTAATGGGTTGAATTGCCTTATTTGGCAGATAAGGAAGCTTAGACTCAGAAAGATGAGGTGACTTGCCCATTGACTAGACCTCATCTATCTGACTTTAAACCTCATCCTTCCTACCAGAACATAGCATGTATCCCACTTGAGGCTGGAGATCTATACACCTTGCCCCCTCAACCTTGTAAGGGGGCGGGGGCATTCCCCCATTGTCTACTTGAGCTGTGACAGACCTGGTGACAAAAATAGCCCAACAGAGCCCTGGCTGGTATAGCTAAGTGGATTGGTGCTGGCCTGAGAATCCAAGGGTTATTGATTCGATTCCCAGCCAAGGCACATAACCAGGTTGCAGGCCAGGTTTCCAGCCACATCTCCAGCTGGAGGCAGGTGAAAGGCAACCATACATTGATGTTTCTCTCCCTTTCTTCCTTCTTCCCTTCCCTGCTCTCCAAAAATAATAAATAAAATCTTTTCTAAAAAGTAGGACCCCCACAAAAAAAAAAAAAAAAAAAAGCCCAACAGAAATGAAGCTGAGGCCTCAGCTCCCACCAGATCCCTGGGGTTGTCAGGCATCTGTCTCCAGGAGAGAAGAGACTGGTTGTTCTGTGACCTGGAATCTGGCCCCATCCCTCTACTTCCTGCCTGGTGCACTTAAATAACTCTTCCCCCAAAGGGGCATCAGCTTCCCATTCTGAGATAGGATGGCAGCTACTATCCTCACTATAATGCTATGTGGACAAAGCAAGAGGCATTATGACACATATGGAATAGTGCCCATTTTGGTTAAAAAGGAAAAATATATACATGTACAGTAAAGTTTTTCAAAATGTTAGTTAAGATACTTTGCAGACCTCCACCAGTGAAATCTCAGGGGAGCCAAGTGTTTGGTGTGTCTGTGGGGGTATTTTTATTTTATATTCCTCTATACATTTTTAATTTGTTACAATGAACATAAGCTGTAAAATAATTTTCAAATTCCTTGCACAAACTTGTTTATACAGAACTGCCATATACATAAAGGGCACTAGAAGTCTTCAAGGCTATTCCCAAATATTGCTTCTCACTCCCTTCCTCCTCTGGGTGGGGTCAACCTTACCCACAATCACCCACAGCCATCCCACCCACTGTGGGTGAAAATGACCACTGAAGTCAAGAGAGAGCAAGGCAAGTCAAAGCAATAAATAGAAGCCTAACTGAAGGGCAAATACTATGTGATTCCATTTATATGAGGTCCCTAGGGAAATAAAATTCATATAAACAAATTCAAACAATGTGGTTGAAGTGAACAGCTTCAGTTTTGTCATTTCTGCCATCAGCGATGTTTTAGGCTTAATTTGCTCTAGTACCCATTTGTTCATTTTTTGGAAGGTCCAGGGTATCTGTAGATCTCTCTTCCAACCCCATATTTCAAATGAATCCTTTTTTTCCTACTAGCCTTCTGCACTGTCCAACTTTTGTATCTGTACATAATAATTAGGAATACAAGGGCATGGATGATCTTAGCCTTGGTCCCTATTGACACATCTTTGCTTTTGGTGATCTTTCCTAATTCTTCCATTGTTGTCCTTTTATGTGTATTTTACATATGTGTTATTGTTAAATATATTTACCACAAGCAATCAATCAGTCACCCATTGCAAGATAAAAGAGGGAGGAGAGAAATTGTGAAGGATGAGGCTGGGAGCTTGGGATCTTCGTACGTGTTGGGACTTTGTCCTGGGTCTTGGAAAGGAGTTTGGAGGTTTCCAGCTGAGGGCATATTGGTCCAATTTGTTTGAACTCAAAGGGAATTTTAATACATTTTAAATAGATTTAATGAGCTGTTTTGGGAACTTTGAACTTTGTAGTACTAGTAACGAATGACTGTAGAACAAATAACTCTAGAAGCAAAGTGCCTCAGTTTTTTCTGAAGGCTGCACCAGGAGAGTGACAAAGTCAGAGGAGCTCTCAAATTGTCCCTAGATGGCCACTTCCCACAGATTGGTCTGGCAGCCTAGAGCCCAGGGCTGAGGCAGAGGTCAGGTTTCTGAATTCCACAGTGGGAGCTCGCTGGGTCATTATGAGGTGCCTAGGGGAAGCCAGAGGCATCCAGCAGTGGATGTGCAGATCTAAAGTCTGAGCCTGCCGCTGCCATGGTGGACATGTCAACATTCCTAAGGCCCCAATGTGTACCACCTTCTGAGTTGGGTGCTGGACAGCAGTAAGTGGCACACAACTCTTGTCCTGATGCAAAAGCAGACAGCATAGGGATGGCAAGCATGGGATCCATACAGTTGATTGACTGGGGGATTGGAGGTTGTGGGGTGCCACCAAAAGAAGCAGTTCTAAAATTACTGAGTTGGTGCTTCCTTCCCCCATCTGGCTAGGACAGGAGGACATGTGCAAAGACTCACAGACCAACTGTGAAATGTGCTAGGGCTTCAGTTATGAAAGCAGAACAAGGGAATCTTGAAGATAGGGCTGAGGCAAGCCAGGCCCTAAGCTCAGGGATGATGGGGCATAGACAGTGAGGGATGACAGAACAAAGCCCCTACATGCTGTCCCAGCACCTTTCAAGGCCTGGCTCCCAAGAGGTGATGGATAAGTATTTGTTATAGTAATGGCTCCTGTAAAATGAGTAGGGCTGTCTGGAGGCATGTATGTTTGGTGGACAAAACACAATGTAGGTGCTCAGCACCTCCCCTCCCTCTGCAAGATGAGGCCATAGTTGTCTTGGCAAGTTTTGATGATGGGATTGTCCTAAAGCCAGATCAAGAGTGCAGGCAGCTGTTTGGCAGAAAAAGTTGGTGTCCCAATTCTGAGCCGAGCTTGGGACTCTGGCTGGCCAGGGAGAAACACTGGGATCTATGACCCTGCTGTGGCAGAGGAGCCAGATGAGGTCTGAATGTTTCCTCAAGGCCTGTTCCAGTAGGAACATTACTGTGAGAGGCCATGGCTCATCAAGGGATCTGGAGTTAGTGTGGAGGTCTATGGCCAAAAGAGCAGTGGGCAAGCAAGGCATCCCTATCACCCCTTGTTGTACCCACCAAACGTGCCCTGAGATTGATTGGCATTCATTCCATAGCTATGTCCAGGTGTCTTTCTGTCTCTCCAAGACTCTCATCATTTGGGTATGTTTGTCATTTGGGTATGTTTGTGCCATCTCCCTGGACCCTCCTCTCTATGCCTTTATGTCTCTGTGTCCTTACCTCTTTTTCTGAGTTTTTTCTTCCTTCTCTTCTCTTTCCCAGCTCCTCAGTCATCCCACCCATCCCCATCCTAATCATGCAGTCTTTTCCAGCTCACTCCATGCCCTTATCTGGATACAGCCCCTGAACAATTGCTGGGAGCCCATCCCCATGACAACAGGGCAGATGGTTTCGAGTAACTGTTCTCCCTCCCACCGCAGCTCAATCCATCTTTGAAATTAAATCAGCTGCGATAACATCAAAACATGAACTGGCCAGAGCGAGGGAGGGCAGGCAGGAGGCTGCTGGAGCCCCACCCACCCTGCCCCAGGTCTGGAATGCAAGGTGAAAGAATAAGGAGGGCAGAACCAGCTTTCATTGTGGCTATAACCTTGACCAAGTCTCTAACCCTCTGAGCCTCAGTTTCCCCATCTGTAAAGTGGGGGTAAATAGCCATCTCTCTTTTGGGGGGCCAGCATAAGTCTCTGGGATTGTGTGTAAATAAAGCACATCATGTGAGCTCAGTAGGGCTGACAACATTGCCACCCCGCACCCAGCCCACAAAGTAAACCCTAGTGGGTGGGAAACCCCACTATGGGGATAATATTGCCTGTCCAGGTCCCAGGGGCTGGAACATTCACTCAGGCCATTCATAGTAGAGAGGTACAGACCTGGCTCCTTATCTGCTCTGTGAGCTGAGGCACGCCCTCCCTCTCCAAGGTTTTGGTGTCCACTTGTGAAATGCCTCCATGTCTTAAATCCTAGTTCCAGAGGGACACACTGGGATGCCATCTTGTCCACTCATCAATGGGGAGACCACTCTCTCCCCTAGGTTGAGTCCCTTTAGATATCCAGGGACTCTGGCAGAATATGGGAACCCAGGAGTGGTGGGTGGAGAAGGTGGAACCCTGCCTAGGTCTGAGACCACCCTGGGGAAGTGACATCTGAGGCAAAATTAGGTTGGTAAGAGTTTAGCTGGGTGGGGCTGACAGGGATGGGTATTTCAGGATCACTGTGTTCTAAAGTCCTGAAGCAAGGAGGAGGTGGGGAGAGGGCTATAGAACAGAAAGTGAAGAGACAGTAGGAAGATGAGCAAAGACTGATAAGGAGACGGGGAGATCCATGAAGATCTCAAGAAGAGGCAGGATTGTGCCAAGTGTGTGTACAGGACAGTGAAGAGGCTGCTGAGGCTGGAACAGCATGCATAATGGGAAAACCAGGGAGGTCACTGGGGCCAGATGACACAGGGCCTTGTGAGCCATCATGAAGACTGGCTTTTACTTTGAGTGTCTTTTAAAACTCAGGTTTTTATAAGGTCCTTCTGGTTGCTGGGATGAGAATAGGTAAAAGAGGAGAAAAGAGCAGTTAAAGAGGAGGCTGGTGCAATTACCAGGAGCCCACTTGGGGCAGGGATCCATGCTGGGGTTGGGCTAGCAGATGGACCACAGTGTATCCCCTACCCTCAGGGCCCTCATGGGGAACTATGCCAGACCTGATCAGCAGGCCCCAAGCCAGGGTGTGAGTACTGGGTTGTGGGGACTCCATTGAGGGCCACCAGAATTCCTCATTGTGATAGCCCTAGCATCTTATACACAGTCAGGCCCAGAATGGTCTGCTCCAGTGCAATTAGCAAGGCCTTCCCATGAAGATAATGTGGATCAAGGCCTCCAAAAATAAATTTAACAAGCCAAAAGGAGATGAGAAGAGTGACCCAAGTGAAGGCAACAACACACATAAGATGTGCACGCTGAAAAGGCCTGGAGCAGGCAGTGCCTGAAAAGGCAGCAGGGGCCTTAAATACCAGTTTAGGGAATTGGACTTTATTTTGGGTGTGCAGCTCTAATTGCTCCTCAGCCTGTCTGGGCTTCAGTTTCTCCATTTGTCAATGGGCTAAGGGTTGATACGAGAATTTAATGAAGTAGTTGAGGACATATTGGATGCTTAGTCAGCCAGGTACATTAGCTGCCACAAGAGGAGTGCTGGAGAGGGAAGGGCCCAACTTCAAGTATGAGGCTTGGTGAAATGAAGGCAGCACAAACAATAAGCCCTGGCTGTGAGGTCTTTGGGGTGTTCAAGAATACCGGTTCCTTACAAGCACCCAAATCTCTGTTGTGCACTCAATCCTAGGAACATGCAACCACCTGGGCTGCTGAGCCATAACTGGATTTTCCCACCAGCTGCCAGAGCTAAGCAGACCCACTTGATGAAACCTCAGCTGGCCAGTAATTGGTGAAATTAGCAGGTCAACAGGGGCAGAGGTCAGGTGGTTAATGCTGTAGTGGGGGTTTTGATGAAGTTAGTCCCTACGGGACTGGAAGCTGGGGTTCAGCCGTCTGTGCATCTTGGGGCTCTCCTGCCCCTTGGATAATGTGGTTAGGAAACCTCCAGCTGCCAGCCTGTCCCAGGGGCTCTTGGAGATGGGACCTAGCCAGAGCCTGGACTGAGGCTGGAGGTGCAGCAGAGCATCCAGGTTACCTACTGTATCCTCTTAAACAAGGTACTTGCAGCACCCAAGTAGCTTTGCAACCCCAAAATATTTGGGAGTGATTCCCCTTAGCTTCCTAGAAGAAGCCTTTAACAAACTCCTCAAGAAGTACCAACATCCAGGCCCACCTCTGGGTTCTCAGCACCCCCACCATGGGTGTTCCTCATCCCAGCTCTACTAGAAATGGGAGTGAATTCTTCCCCAGGTTCCATCCTCCCCCTCGTTTAAGGCCTTCTAGCAACTTCTCCCATCATGAGCTCTATAAGTTGTCCTCTGAGCATATTTTGCCACTCCCTGAAACAATCTGCTCCCATATTCTTTCATTTTAAAACTACTTATTGAATACCTACTACATGCCAGACACTGGGCTAGGAGCTGAGATGCATGGCTTAGCAAAATCTGATAGGTCCCAGCCCAATGGCACTCCTAGCACCTTTCCTTGTCATGCCCATACTCTTTTCTTCCCAGTCTGGTAAACTAATT
This sequence comes from Noctilio leporinus, assembly GCA_004026585.1. Taxonomy (NCBI): domain Eukaryota; kingdom Metazoa; phylum Chordata; class Mammalia; order Chiroptera; family Noctilionidae; genus Noctilio; species Noctilio leporinus. The sequence continues at coordinate 86,937 of PVIW01005558.1, read as the reverse complement.
AGTGACAGGAACCCTGAAACCTGGAATTACCTACTTTTCTGACTCCACTCCAGCCCCCAAGGAACTCCTCTCTGTGTCTCAGTTTCCTGTTGTATAACATGGGTCAATGACCCCAGTCTGGGAGAGTTGTGGGTGCTAAATAAAACTGTGTGTCTCCACCTCACTGGCCTTTTTGTCTTTTCCTCAATATGGGCAGGGCTGTTCCTACCTCAAGCTCTTTGCCCTTGCTGTTCCCTCTGCCCAGAACGCTTTTTCCATAGATAGAAGCATGGACAATGATATCACTTTCATTCTAGTTTCTGATAAGTGCCACCTCCTCAAAGAGGCCTTCCAGGACCACCTGACTTAAAACTCCTCTGCGCATCACCTCACCCCATCCTTCTCCATCAGCTTACCTGTTTGTATTCCCTCTCTCACATTCATTACTACCAGGGACAGTAGTCTACATACCTGCTTGTTATCCTTTCCCCCCAACAGAGTATCAGCTCCACAAGGTAAGAATCTAACAGCTTTGGCCATTGCTGTATCCCTATGGCTCAACACAAAATCCTTGAACTGTATTCAGCTAAAAGTGCCTGACACATCTTTAACTTTGAGATTGTTTCAACATAAAAATGTATCCTAAAATACATATTTAAAAAGACTGTCACTTGGCCCTGGTTGGTGGCTCAGTGGATGGGCGCCAGCCTGCAAACCCAAAGGTTGGTCACTGGTTCGATTCCCAGTCAGGGCGCGTAACCAGGTTGCAAGCCAGGTCTCCAGCCAGATCCGTATCTGGAGGCAGGTAAAAGGCAACCATACACTAATGTTTCTCTCCCTTTCTTCATCCCTGCCCTTCTCTCTAAAAATTAATGAATTTATTAATAAATAAATAAATAAATAAAAGTCTGCCACTCAATAGACCCACAGATAATTAGAACACAGTTTCTAAGCTGGTGCCCTGCATCCTCGCCAGCATCCCTCCCATGACAGGAAGTTCATTCTCACTCAGGGAATTTGCCTTGCTCTGACTTGAAGAAAGCTCTGCTTCCATAGGACCTACTTCTTCTTGCACCCACTCCCTCTAGTGGGTCCTACAGCTGATCTCTGAGCCTCAGACTCATCTGCTCTCCTGATCTAAAATAGCCCTGCAGAGGCTTTTTGGACTGCAACTGGAGTCCACCTCCTGAGAAGATGGAGTCCAACATTTTCCCCACCCTAGCCACCACCTCTGGACCCAGACTGCCCCTGCCCCTCTACCAGGACAGGGTCTGAAACTGCGCACAAAGTGAGATCAGAAGTTCTGAAAAGAGCCTTCCTTTTACTTGGGTCACATGAGACTTCCCAGGCACTTTTTCATTAACACTTTCTGGTCACACAAAGCTTGGGGCTCACCCACTGCTTACCCAGCCATATCTTTTCAGCTTAACTTCCTTCTTCTCTTTAAAGCAGAATTATTTACTCCAATTTTCAGGATTGAGCATCTTATTTCTAATTAGGCAACAGCTCTTGGATCGGCACCCTTCCAGCTGAGTGTGTTAGAGAATGTGAGGTTTGTGCCTTTTGTACCTCCTTCAAATCTTTGGTGCCAATATTGAGAACACAGGGCTGAGGACAGAGCCCTGAGAGCCAGGTATAGAGACTTCACCCCAACTCATAGAAAAATGTATACAAATATGTCCACACAAACACCTTCATATAGCACCGTGAGCTAAATGCTAGGGAACAGCAATGAGTAAAACAGAGCTCCTGTTTTTGAGAAATATGGTTTTTTGGGGCTGCAGACTATAATTAACTGTCCTCTACTTCTCCATGCCACTAATACACAGACAGAAATGTGTGCATAGTGTCCAGACATATGACACTACCCCCACCCATATAGGGTCACTTAGGCATCATTTAGGAAATCACACAAGAGGGTCCCAGTCCTCAAAATACCTGCTAGGAATTCTCGCATATATCCAATCTTATATGCCCATAGCAGCCTGTGTACCAGTGAACATTATCTCCCACCATCCCCTGCCAACAGCCAACAAAACAACTCGAAGGCTTCCCACCACCACCTCAGCTGACAGTACCTACCACTAGAGTATTATGCCGAGAGTCTGCCTTGACTCTGAAGGCTGCCCACCCTCAGGTCCCAGGAGCACCATGGGTAAGCAGGAGCCTCTACCCTAGACTGCCTCTGGGACCTGAGCAGGCCCAGGTCATGTCCCTTATCTCCTGCTCCAGCACCCAATTTCTCCCTTTATTGGCCTGCCCAGAATCACCACATAACCTCCAATACCCAATAATCACACATATGTGCCCACACATATCACACATTCCACATATACCACACCACACATACCATACTCACATAATCATACCCCCCACACCATATCACACAAACCTCACCACATATACACCACACCCCCATACACATCATACACACACACCACACCACCTCACATACCACATTTACACAGACAACACACCATCATGCCACATCACAAACACCACACTCATACATACCACACACTTCACCCCCCATATACACACCACACCAAACACACCACGTGCCCTTATACACCTTCACCACCAACACCCAGAAACATTCATTCTACCAACAAATATGTGCCCCATCCCTTTGTGCCAGGCATTCCCCTAGATTCTGGGGACACAATGAGGGAAAATGCTGGTACAGGTCCTGCTCCCTTGGACCTCAGAGTGATTGAGATGCACAGATCTTCCAAATAGTCATATAGATGAATACATAAGTACCATGGGAAAATAGGTGAAGGGACTATGAGAAAGTAGGACAGGCCGGTTGGAGCTAATTCAGAATAAGGTGTCAGGGAAGAACTCCTTGAAGAAGTGATGTTTGAGCAAAGGTCTGAAGATGAGTAGATGTTCACTAGGGAGAGCAGCATGTGTGAAGGCCCTGAGGTTCTCAGGCATTTGGTGCAATGAAGAAACAGAGGAAGGCCAGTATGGCTAAGTTCAGAGAGAGAGAGTTGGTGGAAGGTGAGACCAGGAAAGGGGCATAGACAGGTTACTAGGACTTCATGATGAGGATGAGGCCAGAGGTCTTTATGCTTAGAGCAGAGAGAGAGAGCCACTAAAGTTTTAAAGCAAGGTAGGTAACATGATACAATATAGGCTTTGGTGCAATAACCACACAAGAAGAATCACTGCAGGTAGCAGGGGCTGAAAGTTGGGTCTGAAACCCTGTGAAGATGATGGGGCTACACTGGAGTTAATAGTGGGTGTGGAGGCACAGGTTTGGATTGAGATGAATTGATGGTCATGGCATTTATCAACCCAGATGATGCATATGATAGATTATAAAGCACCTGTGGAACCCCCCTGTACCTTCCCTCCAACAGCCCAGATTTGGGAAGTGGTGCCCACAGGCCCGAAGGCACAGGCTCCTCTGCACATCCACTCATGCCAGAGCCAGTGTTGTGCTGATTTGCTTAGACGTCCTCCTCCCCCAAAGCTGGGCTAGCTATTTCCATGAACTCACTTGGCATGTTTATTAACCATAAGCCTGTGGTTGCAGCCAGGCAGCAGGTGCAGGGCCTGGGTGGCCACAATTACTTGTTGTCCATATGTTTGAGCTGCTCCTTGCCATTAATGGTCAATGACTTGAGTTGCCCATCCTCCTCCACTTCCACACGCTCCTGCCCGTTCTCCATGATGCGTTTGGTGGTGACCTTATGTCCATTAATCATCTCAGTGGATGACATCACCGACTTGAAGCCCGAACTACCAGAGCCAGAGCCACCAAAAGAAGTGGATGAGAAGGTGGTGCGGCTAGCACTCCCACCCCGGCCCAGCGTGTCAAAAGCCGAGAAGGCCTCCATGAAGGCTGGGAACTCACCAAAGCCGGCAGAGAAGGCACCCCTCAGGCCATGGCCCTGGACAGTACGGTCACTATTGAATGGGGTGACCCAGAAGTCAAAGCAGAAGGGGTCTAAGCCACCAAAAAACTCTCGAAAGATGTCCTCAGGGTTTCGGAAGGTGTAACCAGTGTCAAATGGGCTGTTGTAAGGGGTACTGGCCCCACCACCAGCTCCCCAGCTGTCACAGCCCGCTCGGTCATATACAGAGCGCTTCTTGGAGTCGGACAGGACCTCATAGGCCTCAGATACCTGCTTGAACTTCTTCTCAGCCTCTTCCTTGTTGTCAGGGTTCTTGTCAGGGTGCCAGCGCAAGGCCAGCTTGCGGTAGGCCTTCTTGATGTCCTCTGAGGAGGCATTTGACTGTACCCCCAGCACTTCATAATAGTTAGCCATGCCCTGGGGGGAGTAGGAGCAGAGGTGGATGAGAAGGTGAAGTGGGCCAAGAACCAGATGATTGGGGTGGGTGCAGAGGAGGCAGCAGCTGGTGTGGGTCCCTGAGAAGGGGTCTTGCTGAATTATGCTGACTGGGCGTGGCTCTGCCCAGCAAAGTTATCTTTTCATAGTATCAGTTTTCAGGGACACCCCTACTAAAAGAGGTGGGGAGAGGGGATAGACACTGCCGCTGTGGGAGCAAGCAGAGGCAGGTCCTCCTGCAGAGCTGAGGCCAGATTCTTTATGACATCAGACCCTGGGTGGGGCAAATCCACCCTCCAGGACTGGACAGCACCATCCTACATATTGGCCTGCCCCTGTGAATAAGGCTGGCCACCAGAATGGGCTGAGACTCAGAGATGGGTAACGATGGAGCTATTGGCTAAGCCCTGGATCAACTATGGGATCCAGGCCCATGTGGGTAACAAAGGTCAGTGATGGTGGCCAAAGGGAGGGAGTAAGCACTTCCTAGGATATGTCCAATGGCTGGGTTGTATGTAGTGAGGGGCCCTAGGTATGCATTCAGGAAGGATGAGGGCAAGGGTTCATTCTTCTTGTGCCCCATTCATCCCATCAGATTCACAGAGGTAAGCCCCACAAAGACAGGAATGTTTATCAGCATATAGGACAGTGCCTACCAATCAGTTCAACCAGTTGAATGAATGAAGTTCAGAGACATGCAGCAACATACTCAAGGTCACGCAGAAAAATCAGTGAGAGAGAGGGAGATACAAACCCAGGCTTGTCTGTGACTGTGGTGGACCACAAATTAAAAGAAATATTTCACTCAATTCTGGAAAGAAAAATAGGGATTGAAAATAAGTATAGATTAGTGAGTGTAGTGACTTTGAATAGTTCCCCCACAAACAAAAAATATGTTCCTGTCATAATGGCCAGAGTCTGAATGTGACCTTTTTGCAGAAGGGCCTTTGCAGATGTAACTAAACTAGGGATCTCAAGATGTGATCATCCTGGATTATCTGGGTTGCTCCTAAATTCAACGACAAGTACCCTTACAAGAGATAAACAAAAAGACACATTGAGAGAAAAAAGGTAATATGATGATGCAGGCAAAAACTGGGTTGATAAAGTCACTAGAAGCTGGAAGAAGCAAGGAAGGATCCTCCCTCAAAAACTGGGAGGACTTCAGTACTTGATGGCATCTTAATTCAGGACTTCTAGCCTCCGTAACTGTTAGAGAACACATTTTTGTTGTTTTAAGCTATCCAATTTGAGATAATTTGTTATGGAAATTAAAATAAGATATATGAGGTAACTAACTGTTCCTATGCACTTATGTTTTTAATTATTGTTTTAATGTGGGGTGACTTTTAGAATTAGCAATTAATGTATTAATTAACATCTCCTCCTATCTTCATCTTACTCCGCTTCTAGTGACGATGGAAAACATGCTAAACTACCAACCATGCCAGTGAGGAACTTAGCTATTTGGATTTGAGTCTTAACTGAGTCTTAACTGAGATAGCCTTTCTCTTCTTTCTCTCTTCTTTTTACTTTCTCCTGCCCTCTCTTCTTTCCCTTCTTCTTGTTTCTAGTTTAAATTTTATTTATTTATTTATTTTTAGAGAGGAAGAAAGGGAGGGAGAAAAAGAGGGAGAGAAACATCAATGTGGAGAGAAACATTAATTAGTTGCTTTCTGCATGCACCCTTACCAGAACTGAACCTGCAACTCAGGTATGTGTCCTGACCAGGAATCAAACAGATGACCTTACTTTTAGTGGGACAATGCCCAACCAAGTAAGCCACACTGGTCAGGGCTGTTGCTAGCCTTCATCCCTTTTCATTACTCTCTGTCTCTCTCTTTTCCTTCAATACTCATTGGCACCCATCAGGGAACAGCATGTTTTCACCAATTCTAGATGTCAGGAGGAATGAGAGCAGAACCTGGAGATACTTTGCAAACACAACCTAGAGATAAATGCTGTCACCCCTAAATATCTTACCAAAAGCAGGACTTGCTCTCTGTGCCCACATCTATCCACCTGCACTGGCTAATACACGTAACTCTCATCAGCTGGCAGAGGAAATGAATGACAGAATAGGTCCATTGGGTAAGGCTACAGATTAAAATATTTCTGTATTTGTAACTATACTTCTGCCACTGTAGTTAGAACCTATTGGCAAGCTTGTAGCTGGAGAAAGATACCTATCCTACAGAATTTCCCATGACAATGGCATTGGGAGTGGTGCTGTTGTTATCTATGGTGACAAGAGACAGTAACAAAGTGAGGTATGCATGGTGACAAATAAGGCATCACTAAGACAGTAGAAGTACTTAGGGTAGCAGTATTGATGTGAAGGTAGTAGTGATGGCGGGACAGTAATTGTGGTAGTGATAATGGAATTGATAATGGTGAAAGTTGTCAGTGGAAGTAAAGGTGACTAGTGATGAGGATGTTGGGGGAGACAGTAACTTATGGGGGCACTGGTAGTGGTGGTTTATGACAACAGTGGAAAGGATGGTAATTATGAGACCAGTGGTGACAGAGGTGTTGTTGATAATGATGGTGTGGAAATATGATGGAAGTGGCTTACTAGCAGAGCTGTTGGTGAAGTTTGTGGTGGTGATGGTGATCCTAGAAGGTGGTAAAGTTGGAAATAGTGATCATGAAAGCAGTGAGGTAGTAGAAGTTGCATGTTGTACTATTTTGTTACAGTTACAACCCACACATTTCAGTGCCTTATGAAAAACATTTAATTCTTGTCCACTTTACTTGTGAGCACCCATGGGTCAGCTGCTGGGGCTCCACTTACATGTCTTCTCATTCCAAATCCCAAGCTGAGGAAGTGACTGTAATCTGAAATATACCATCCTCATGGCAGAGTGGGTGCAAGTAAGGGCTAGTAGAAACTTGGGATGTCTCTTAAAACTTCTGTTGGATGATGGGCCATTCTTGCTTATGTCATGTGTCAAAGCCAGTGTCAACAGAGTGGGGAATGATACTCCTTTAGGAAGGTTCTGCATATGTCAAGCAATAGCTGGAAAGGTACCACAATCTTATAGAGAAGAGGGAGTGGTCAATATCGCAGTATACTACAGGTTATAATGGGAGTGATGGAAGCAGTAGTAATGATTGACCTGGTAGAAATGGTAGTGGTTCTACTGGTTATGGAAGTGGAAAGTGCTGATACATGGTGATGGTTAGGTGACAGTAACCATGATAGTAATAGAAAATGGTAGGGATGCTTAAAGTGGTGAGAATGACTGCTATAGCCATAGTGCTGATAGTGAGGGAAATGATATTGGATGTGTGGTATTCTATATTTTCTGTTGTTAAGTCAGCAGCACCATCTCCCTCTTCTATAGCCTTCTGGGCATGGTAGAGAATTCTAGATGATTTTCCAGAACCCCCTTACCCATACAGTTCCAAGTTAGAGTCTGCCAATTGGTGAGATTTGGAAAGTGAAAGAGTAACAGACAATTCTGGGCAGATGACAACCCAGAGGTTCACAGCAGCTTCTGGACAATCTTCTGAGAATCCTCTGCTTCAGAGCTGAGGCTGCAATATTCAGGGGTAGCTTCCTAGAATATCATGAGATTTCCAGCTGCTTCTTGGTGAGTTCTTGAGATCTACTCACTTTAGAGCTGCAGATTGAAACTATCAGCAATGACTTGCTTCCCTGATCTTTAATCCTCAGGGTTGCCTAATGGTTATGCAGTCATAATGGCAAAAATGGTGATGATGCAGGTAGTGATAATGGTTTGAAATCAGAGGTTTATTGGATGTGGTAAGGTGATGACAGTGGCCAAGGTAGAACTCTAAATAATGGTGAGTCTAATTGAAGTAGATATAGTAATGGTAGTAGTGGTGGTAGTGATAAGAGAGATGAAGATGCTAGTAATGAGAAAAGTGGTGGCAATAGTGATATTGATTGAGGTGCAATGGCAGTGATACAAGTAGTGGAAATAATAGTAATGGTGATGATAGTAGTCACCATTGTGGTGGTAATGATGGTCATATTAATGGTGATATTGATTGAGATGAAGATGATAGTGGTAATGATAGTGATGGTGGTGATGCTATTGATAGTGATGATGACAATGATGGGTGTATTTGTGGTCTTGGTAATGTTACTAATTGAGGTAGACATGGTAATGATAGTGATAGTAATGAAGCAGGTGGTAGAGTTGATAGTGGTAATAATGGAGTGATATCAGAGGTGGAATAGTGGTGGGAGTGATAGAAGTGATAGTGATGCTAGTGATGCTAGTAATAATGGTCCTAATGATGGTCATATTAATAGTGATGCTGATTGAGGTAATGGGGGTGATGTCAGAGGCAGGATGTAATGGGGTGATGGGAGCGATAGTGTGATAATAGTGATATGAAAAATGTGATGGTGATACCAGTTGAGGTCATAGTAATGGTGATAGTAATAGTGATGGTGGTAATGATGGAGGTAGGGATGATGGTGTGTTTGGTGATGGGGTGATATTGGTAAGGGGGTTGATGACAACAGCATCACTACAAATGAAGCCTGAAGGTGCCATAATAGTTTAATTGAGACAGTATGTGGATGGTTACAGCAATGTTAATAGACAAGGAACCCAGAATGATGGGGAGCCCAAGAATCCTTCAGATACTTCCCCCTACTCAAGTTCCCTTCTCATCCTGGTGCTCACCTTCATTGTCCTCCCAAGGAGGAATTTTCTGGTCCTTGCTGTTCCAGAGTCCCTCAGCAGGTTCCCTGTCCTGCGCCACATCCAGGTCCTGTGTTCAGCTTGAGGCTTCATCCTGTGGTGGAACTGTAGGAGGCAACTGGGATGAAGATATGACTGGATACCTCATCATACCCCTGGATCAGAGCAGTCCCAGAGCATAACTCCTCACCTCTGAAGGTGCTCTTAAAAGGGAAAGCCCTCCCAGTTTCCTAGGGGTGGATGTGGGGCAAGCTTCCCATAAAAGAAGGTGTGGAATCTGGTGGCAGCATGCAGAGGGATTTCCCCTTTTAAAATGATGGAGAAATAGGGATGAGCAGGTCCCCACACTAGTGTCTCATAGGCTAAGAGGTCACTTTCCCTCTCTGAGCCTCTCTGTCTTCATTTGCCAAAGGGGTGGTAAAACTCCTCCCTTCTGGGGTTTCTTCCCCTTTGGAGAGCCAACCTAGCCTCCCTGACCTATGATTTCTAATGTTCCTGGAGCAGCCCCTGAGCCAGGACCTGGGAAGAGTGGAATGACCCGGTGATCCTAGGAAAAGACTGACTTTGTTCACAGGAAGGCTCAGAGAGAGCACAGCACACAGCCCAGGCCACACAGCAGTCCCAGGGTGAGCTGACGAGAGGCCAATTAGGCAACCAATTGGTATTCTTAGCAGCCAGAGGCCCCTCTCTGTCTCTATAATTAATGGAGTGGCTTTTAAAAAGGATGCAAATCAACCCCCACCCATTCCTATCTGCTTATCACTAAAATTCCTAATTAGATGATCCTGGCAGTCACTAGGATAATTCCCTCCCACCCCATGCAACTCTGCCCAGCCTGGGGCAGCTCACCCCATCTCCACAGCCCCACCCCCAGCCAGATGGGTAGTTCCGACCTTCTCTCCTCAGGGCCCCTGGTTTTCTAACTGCATTAGCTTCAGGATGGATGGATGACAGCAAGGAATGGATGGGGTCACTGCATGGACAGTGACAGGTGAGTGAAGGGACTGAATGAGCAGCTATGAGGATGCATGGGTAGATGAACAGACAGACTAAGGGGTTAAGATCTCAGCTTGTCAAGTCAGAGAGCTCTGTTATTAGCTGTGTGTTCTTAGTGAAGTCACTTAAGCTCTCTGTGCTATTTCCTCATCTCATTTGTAAAATGGGGTTAGTAATACTTTTTTCATAGGGTTAATGTGAGGACAGTTTACTTGATATCATAATGATGATAATGTTTTGGACAAATGGATGAAAAGACAGACTGACAGATGAGGAAATGAAAGGAATGGTAGATTAAAAAAAAAAAAAAAAATACTCCATAGAAGTAGAAGTATGGGTACCAGGTTAGATGCACAAATAAATTGGTGGGTTTATGAAAAGCTGGTCAAGTGATGGGTTACTAAACAGGTAAGACAGTGAGTGTTCAGTGTCAGACAGGGAAATGTGGGAAGTGGATGGCAATCATTCTCTTTCTCCAGAGGTGTCAGGATGACCTCAAATCAAGTCTCAACACACACCTGGCTCAGATCTGCTTTCCCTCCCTAGGACCTCCAAGACAGCTTCCTGCTCAACCCTCCCAGCCAAAGATGATGGTCACCCAATGGATTGCCAGGATTGTTCCCTCAATCTTGACCCAGGTAACACCCTTCTTGGTAGAAATTCATGTGGTCTGGAAGCTCAGATCAAGCCTCAAGTGGGGTGTTACCACTTAAGTGAAGGCATCATTTGTGGAACCTCCCCACACAAGTTCCAAAATGCACCAGCCTTTTGGGGCAGCCACTTTCCCCTCCTCACCCACAGTACCATAGTCATCAGCCCACCACCCCTGCCTATATGGAATGACCCTGGGCAAGAATCTGATCCCTGTTCCAACAGCTGGTCCTGATCCTTCTAGGAGGATTCAATTCCAAGAGCTTTCCTGCATACCCATGGCCCCTGAAGCTTGTGGGGTATGGGGCTTCTTAGATCTTTCTGGAAAGATTATAGAACAAAAGAGCCTGAAGTGTCTTGTAGAGTCAAGGCCTACATGTACACATTCACACCAGTGGACATCTCTTCATTCATCTATCCAACTCTTCATTTACCCACTCATTCATCCATTTATTCATCTTTCCATCCACCCACCAACCCACACACCCATCTTTCCATCCCACATGTTTCTTGAACTTATATTCATGCATGTGCTGTGGACAAGGCACCCTTCCTAATGTTGCAGATAGATGTGCCAGTGAACATACTAGATAAGGCCATGCTCTCACGAAGATGACATCTAGTGGAGAAGATACAAGAAATTGATAACTAATGAATGTTTAATAGAATGTCAGGTAGTGATAGGTGCTATGGAGAAAATAAAGCAAAAAAAGGACTTAGAGAGTGGTGGGGTTCTGACCACAGGATATTCAGAATATTCCACACCTCCACATGCACACTCAGGCACTGATGTCTCCATGCATCTGTGCATACCTGTATAGGCAAATACACATGCACATGTGCACTCAAGCACATACATACACAAGACCTATGTTCATGCTGTGCCTAGACAATGCCTCTAAAGGTGCTCCCCCTGGCTCCAGCTGGGGAGGCCCAAGACTGCTTTTCCTTCTCCCCTACACCCAGGCACTGCAGGATAGGTGGGACCTGTGATTTGGTATAACCACTAATATGGCAAAGGCAATGGGGATGTTCTTCTCAAGTGCAGGATATTATATAAGATTCCCATAAAGCAGCCAAGAATCCTACAGCTGCAAGGAAACCTAAGGGAGAGCCCAGCCTTGGTCAGCAAGTGTCTATAGCCTTGTACAACCTTAAATGAGGACCCACATACCATGGTGTTGTTATATTAGTAGGTATTTATTGTGCTTCATGGGCTCCTGACTTACAGACACTGAAATAATAAATGTGTGTAGTTTTAAGCTGCTCAGTTTGTGGCCACTTGTTATGCAGCATAGTACCTTGGTATTTGTTATATTGGTAGCTATATTTTTGCATATTTGAAATATTTCATAATTGAAATTAACAGGTTAAGAAAGAATCCTATGACAAAACAGAAAGCAACAAAAATGAACAAAATAAACAAACACAAAAAGAACCTCATTGACAGACATTAGTATTTGACAAAGAGGGCAGGAGCATAAAATGGAGTAAAAATAGCCTTTTGAAAAAAAATGATGTTGGGAGGACTGAACAGGGATATGCAAAAAAATTAAAATAGATCACCAACTTACACCATATATGAGAATAAACTCAAGATGGATAAAAAACTTAAATGTAAGCAATGACACTATGAAAGTCCTAGAGGCAGTAAAATTTCAAATATCCCACACAGCAATATTTTCACTGATATATCTCTTAGGACAAGGGAAATAAAGAAAAGAATAAACAAAGAAGACTACATCAAACTAAAAAGTTTCTGCTCAACTAAAGAAAACATCAGCCCTGGCTGGTAGAGCAGTGGATAAGGCGCCGGCCTGCGAACCCAAAGGTTGCAGGTTCGATTCCCCAGCCAGGGCACATAACACGGTTGCAAACCAGGTTTCCAGTCAGATCTGTGGCTGGAGGCAGGTGAAAAGGAGCCATACATTGATGTCCCTCTCCCTCTCTGCCTCTCTCCCTTCCCCTCTTTCTAGAAATGATGAAATAAAATCTTTTTAAAAAAAGAAAAGAAAAGCAAGGACCTGAACAGACAACTCTCTGAGGAAGACACACAAGGGGCCCAAAGGCATATAAAAGAATGCTCAACATCACTAGCCATCAGAGAGGTGCAAATTAAAACCACAATAACATACCACCTCACACCTGTCAGAATGGCAATCATCAACAAATCAACAAATCAACAAACAACAAGTGTTTGCGAGGATGGGGGCAAAGGGAACCCTCGTGCACTGTTGGTGGGAATGCAGGCTGGTGCAGCCACTATGGAAAACAGTATGGAATTTCCTTTAAAAATTGAAAATAGAACTGCTTTTTGATCCAGCAATTCCACTACTAGGACTATACCCAAAGAACCCTGAAACACCAATTCATAAGGACCTGTGTATACCTATGTTCATAGCAGCACTATTTATGCTGGCCAAATGCTGGAATAGCCTAAGTACCCATCAGTGGATGATTGGATTAAAAAATTTTGGTACATTTACACAATGGAATACTACACAGCAGAAAGAAAGAACTCCTACCCTTTGCAACAACATGGATGGAACTGAAGAGTATTATGCTTAGTGAAATAAGCTAGTCAGTGAAAGACAAATACCATATGATCTCACCCATTACAGGACAATAATGAACAAAATAAACAAACAAGCAAAGCAGAACCAGATACGTGAATAAATGAATAGACCTTCAGTGGGCAGGGGGGCGGGGGGAAGAGGAGGCAAAGAAGGGCAGCAGTTTAGTCAAGAACCTAGTATCAAAGAACCATGGACATGGACTACAAGTGGGACTGACTTTGTGGGGGAGTGGTTGAGTGGGGAAGGGGACAGAGGGGAGTAAAAGGGGGATAGATGTAATACAGCAACAATAAAATTAAATTAAAAAAGAAAACATCAGCAAAATAAAAAGGAAACCAACCATATGGAAACATATATTTGCTAATGATATGTTGGACAAGGGTTTGATCTCTAAAATATATAGAGAACTTATATTACTCAACACCAGGAAAACAGACAACCTAATTTTAAAATGGGCAGGGAACCTGAGCAGACATACAAAGGGCCTATAGGCATATGAAAGAATGCTCAACATCACTAGTCATCAGAGAGATGCAAATTAAAACCACAATGAGATACCACCTCACACCTGTCAGAATGGCTATCACCAACAAATCAACAAACAACAAGTGCTGTTGAGAATGGGGAGAAAAGGGAGCCCTAGTGCACAGTTGGAGGGAATGCAGTCTGATGCAGCCACTGTAGAAAACAGTATGGAATTTCCTCAAAAAACTAAAAATAGAACTGCCTTTTTGATTCAGGAATTCCACTGATGGGATTATACCCGAAGAATCCTGAAACACCAATTTAGAAGAACCTATGCACCCATATGTTCATAGCAGCACTATTTACAATAGCCAAGTGCTGGAAACAGCTTAAGTGCCCACCAGTGCATGAGTGGATCTAAAAACTATGGTATATTTACACAATGGAATACTACACAGCTTAAAGAAAAAAGGAGCTCCTACCTTTGTAACAACATGGATGGAGCTGGCGAGTATTATGCTTAGTGAAATAAGCCAGGAGGGAAAGACAAATACTATATGATGTCACCTAATAAAGGATCCTAATGAACAAAACAAATAAAAGAACAAAATAGAACCAAAGATATGGAAACAAAGAACAGACTGAAAATGACCAAAGGAAAGGGGGAGGGGAAGGGGAGAAGGGGGAGGGGGTGGAGGCAAAGAGGGGGAACAGTTTAGTCAAGGAACTAGCATGGATGACTCATGGACATGAGCAAAATGTGAGATTGACTGTGGGGTGATGGGGAGGCAGGGAAAGGGGAGAGCAGGGGGAAAGAGATGAATGTAATACAACAGCAATAAAATTAAATTTTTAAAAACATAAGTAAATAAACTCATTGACACAGACAACAGTATGGTGGTTACCAGAGGGAAAGAAAATTGGAAGGAGATTAGAGAAAGGGTAAGGGGATCATATATATGGTGACAGAAGGAGACTACATTTTGGGAAATGAACACATAGTGCAATATACAGATGATACGGTACTGTAGTTAAAACTTATATAATCGTATTAACCAATGTCACCTTAATAAATTTAATTTTTAAAATTCTAATGAAAAAAATATATAGCAGAAAAGACAGATTTGCAGGGCCTGAGGCTGTGGGTAGGGGCAAGGAGGAGGCTGGTCTTACAAAGCAGGTATAGCTGAAACTGTGCAGTGTGAGGTGGAGAACAGGACACAGAGGATGATGTTGGGATAGTGTTAATGGTAGTATGCCCTGATATGTGTGTACAAAAGTCCCCTTCATCCCCAAATTCTAAGAAAAGGAGCCCTTTCCCAGCATCCCCTTAAAGCTGTGGAAACCTGCCTGGATCATAGCCCCACTTCCTAGATCAGCCAAACCTGAGGAAGGTACAGGAGAAGAAGCAAGGGTGTCACCTAAGGGAGCCCCATAGTTTGTGGAGTCTGTGGCAGGGGTAAATAGAAAATGGAAGGAAGTGGCTGCAAAGAGTCCCCTAAGTCCCCTCTCCAGTGAAGTGACCCCTCTAACTCCAGCCTGCATGCCAGTGGGGAAAGAGTCTCTCCTACCCACTCCCAGGGCCTGAGACCTCTTCATTCCAGTCCTCAGTGGTCCTTAGTTTCTCCAGCTGCACAGGAGGGACTATATATGGGGTCTCTGCCTTATCGGGGACAGGGTTAGGTAAAATGCTGAAAACATGTACTAAATAGGTACGCTCTGGCCAGTATGGCTCAATTGGACATTATCCTGCAAACCGAAAGGTTACAGTTCGATTTCCAGGGCACATGGCTGGGTTTCAGGTTTGGTCTCCACTAGGGGCCCATGCAAGAGGCAGCTAGCTAACCAGTTTCTCTTTCACATTGATATTCTCTCCCTCTTTCTCCCTCCCTCTCCCCCACTCCTAGAATCAGTAAAAGAAAAACATTTTTTTAAAAAATAGGGGCATTCTATTGGTACTTCCAGAGACTCAGAGCCTTGGATGATGCGGAAGAAGATACAGGGTGGGCAGCATGCCCTAAGTCCCAAATACTCTGAGCTTCTAGGAGCTGAGAAGTGCATAGCAGCTCAGTCTGAAGGCAATAGGCTAAAATGGCATCAGAAGAAGGTCTAGCTAGGTGGGCTCTTCTAGGACTGAGGACCCTTTGCCTTCCTCACATTATTTTTAGAACAAACCTGCAAGGTATAGCCTTGTTTTACAGGTGAGGCTAAGCCATTTTCACAAAGCTGTGCAGCAAGTAAGAAGCAGGTCTGTCTGCCTCACAGCTAGACCTTGTTCCTAAGTAATATTGGTTAGGGACTGGAAAATTCCTAATGGGCTCAGGAAGGGGGAATTCAGATAAAGCTTCCTCTAGGATATTTACCTAGGGTTTTGAAGAATAAAGAAGAGTTCTCCGAACAGATCTGAAGGGGAGAACATCCCAGGGAGGAAGACCATTAAGGAAAGGGCAGAGAAAAGAAAATTTGTTTTTAATTTTTAATGTTCTCAATTATTTCAATTACAAAGGTGGTACATAGTTATAAGACATTAAAATAAAAGCAAAAATTTATTTTTAAAAAAAGAAAAGAAAAGAAAGAGAAGGACCGCCTTGGCCAGGTGGCTCAGTTGGTTGAAGCATCATCCCATGCACCAAAAGGTTATGGTTTCAATTCTTGGTCAAGACATATACTGGGTTATGGGTTGAATTCCCAGTTGGGGCATGTATAGGAGGCAACCTAGCGATGTTTCTCTCACATTGATGTCTCTCTCTCTCTCTCTCTCTCTCTCTCTCTCTCTCTCTCTGAAATCAACCAATAAACAGACCCTCAAGTGAAGATTAAAAAAAAAAAAAAGACTCCATCACTCATGATCTATCACACTTTTCAAAACTAACAACCATTATTCATTAGTTATCTTTCCAGATATTTTCCTATCTCCGAACAAACATTTTTAAAACAAAAAAGTATCATGTTTTATATATTGTTCTGCAATATGCTTTATTCTGAAAATCTGCAATTTTGCTTTTCTTCTTCCTAAGGTTTCTGTGAGGTGAAGGAGTGCTTGCAGGGCAAGAGACCATGTGGAAATTTGATCAACATTCTCACCTACAGCCATGTAGTGGGTCTGATTCTACACATCTGTCTGGCTTTTTCCGTTTTTGCTAAGATGAGAGGTAGAAAGTGGTACCTCCTTGTTCCGCTTGCATGTATTTAATCATTTCTGAAGTTGAGAGCCGATCCAAATGTGTACTGGTTGTTTATATTTCTATTGGGAAAGACTTCTTTGTGTTGACTTAGCCTAATTTTCTTTTTTGAGGGATGGGGGTGGGGTATTATATATTTAATTTTCTATTTTGACTTTCATCTAGTGTCCACTCTGTGGCACCAGAGGAAGGGAAAGCTGCTTCCCTCTCCTAATTCTAGGGGTGAATCACCAGGAGGCAGGGATTTTTGAAGGAGAATGAGCTGGTGTCTAAGAATTACAAAGAGCGTTTGGTTTCTTCAGAAAATGGAAGCAGAGCCTGGAAGTGTCCTGGTAGAAGGAAGGAGGAAGAAGCCCTGGGTCAGCCAGCCCCACTTTGGTGCACACATATGAAACTAAGGTCAATGTACCCCAGGTGCCATGGCACCAGGTCCCATAGAATCATAAAGGCACCCATTTCCTTGCTAACCTTGCCTGTCTTATCCTGCTTGGGAGCTCTGAGACCACAAAATCAAAACTCTTTATTCACACTAGGCAGTGGGAATCATTGTTAGGAGCTCATTGTTATTTTTTCTGTTTTTAAATATATATTTTATTGAGTTTTGCTATTACAGTTGTCCCAATTTCCCCCCTTTGCCCTCCTCTACCCAGTATAACCCATTCCCTTCCAGCAATGCCCCCTTAGTTCATGTCCATGAGCCATGCATATAGGTTTTTTGGCTTTTCCATTTCTTTTACTATTCTTAACATCCCCCTGTCTATTGTGTAACTACTAATGCGTACTTTTTTTTCACATCCAGACAATTCACCATTTAATTACTGTCTTCTGTCAGTATCTCAAATCATATTAATACAAAGTTTTCTTTTCATTATTTCAAAATACTTATATCAACTCATTTTTTTAAATGATTACATTTTAAGCAATGTCAATTGCAGTATCACTAAACACATACACAAATACATTTACAATATACATATTTTTACAAATATTATACTAGGAAAAATAGTTCTAATCTTGTGATAGTCTCTAATAACATAATTTAATTAATTGCCTTCAAAACATGTCTTTCAGGCCCTGGCTGGTAGCACAGTGGATAAGGTGCCGGCCTGCGAACCCAAAGGTCACTGGTTCAATTCCCCAGCCAGGGCACATAACCAGGTTGCAAGCCAGGTCTCCAGCCAGGTCCATGGTTGGAGGCAGGTGAAAGGCAGCCATACATTGATGTCTCTTTTCTGCCCTGCTTCTCTCCCTTCCTCTCTCCTTGGAAGTAATAAATAAAATCTTTTAAAAAATAAAAAAAGAAAAAGAAAGTGTTTATCTTTAAAAAAACAAACAAACATGTCTTTCAGAAAAAGTTTAGTCTAGTTCCTTTCATTTCTTGTCCCTGAAAAAAATTCTCATCTCAGCTGGGAATTATTCTTCCCAGCTCATACCTATATTTGCTTGGTTATAGGCATACTTCTCCTGAGCTAAAAAATATATTTAATCAAACTATTTTCACCCAAAAATATTTAGTCTTCTTTATTCTTTAAATCTGCAGTGTTTAATATGGTAGCCACTTACAGTATGGCTAGTTTAAATTGCCATTACAAAAAATTAAAAATATGTCAATAGCTCATATAATTATTACATGTTAAATGATATTTTCAATATATTGTAGTAAATTAAGCATTCTTTTTATCTTTTTTCTTTAAGACTTATTTTACTCTGGAATGCCATTTTGTGAAATATAGAAATGGTGTATTGCAGAACTCAGTTTTGTGAAAGCTGTCCTAGAGACATATTTTACTGTGCCAAACCCACAGTAAAATATGAATTTGGTTTCTGAGTCAAATCCACCCCATCCAATAATACAACTCAACTCTATTTTAAGCTACTAGAACTACAACTTATTCTTTTTGCAGTTTTCCATCTTATATAGTAGATTGATTTCTTTTTCTTGTGCAGAGGTCCCATATTCCTCAATAACCTCTGTTTCTCCTCTACACATGTTTCACCAGCTGAAACCTTCAGAAATAATGGCACTTGCAGTGCTCAGCTGGTTATCAAAGAGTAGAAATTATGATATCTACTAATTTGAGGTTGAAAAAAAAACCCTAGGATTTAAATAATTTTGTAGAATAGTATTTAAGCTATTTATTTGAATTTGTGGTTGACTTCCTATGTGGTCCTAGAATAACCACTGAACTATTTAAGAGTCTGTTGAGTTAGAGATTAGGTATGTTCACATTTCAATAATGATATTTACTATAGCATTAATACATTTTCCCAAGCACCCCCAGTTTGGGGACCTTCATTGCTAAAAATGTCTATTTCCACTATCTGTTTGAAAGGAATCTTGTCTAATTTAAATGATAATATGAGAATACACTATATTGCCTATGTATATGAATCACATAGTTTAGTAGTCGTTAACTTCCATCCCAAATTAGTCTTCACTCTCAGCATCTTTTCTAACCTAAAGATTGACTGATTTCTCAACACACCAATTACCAGTTGGTTGATACTTAAAACATAAATTGTTAATAAAATCTATATATTATACACCCACAAACAAGTACATATTTTATAACATTGAATAAGAAAGATAGCAGCATGTATTCTGTGTAATATACATCCACATTTTCTTAACTATTTTTCCCTTAACTGCAGTCAATTTTTCTAAGTTATTGCAAGTAAGTTGATTTTTCCAACTTAGAAGACAATTCCAATCTAAGGAAACTTATCCTTCAGTAATGCAGACACAACAAAAATCCAAAACTATATATTATTTAGTAAGATTTACCTATAATAAGATTATTTGAAAGCATTCATAAGTTAAAGTTGATTCTTATCCATTCAACTGCCTATGTCTTTTGACTGGTGCATTTAATGTATTTACATTTAAGGTTATTATTGATACTTATTCATTGTCAATTCTTCCCTTTGTACCTGTGTTTCTCTCTGTGTCTCTCTGTTTCTTCATCTTTTTAAAGCAGACCCTTTAGCATCTCTTGCAATGCTGGCTTGGTGGAGATGTAGTCTTTTAGCCTTCTTTTGTTTGGGAAATACCTTATTTCACCTTCCATTTTGAATGAGAGCCTTGCTGGGTAGAGTATTCTTGGTTGCAGGTCTTTGTTTTTCATTGCTTGGAATATTTTTTACCATTCTCTTCTGGTCTGTAGTGTTTCTGTGGAAAAATAAGCTGATAACCTAATTGAAGCCCCCTTGTATGTTATTAGCTGTTTCTCCATTGCTGCTTTTAGGATTCCCTGTTTCTTTAAAATTTGACATTTTAATTATGATGTGTCTTGGAGTGGGCCTGTTTGGGTTCATCTTTATTGAAACCCTCTGTGCTTCCTGCACTTGCTTGACATTCCCTCTCCTCAATTCTAAGTTAAGGAAGTTTTCTGTCATTACTTTTTCTCCTCCTCTTCTCTTTTTCTTCTCCTATGATGTAGAGCACTGGGTGCTCCAAATTTTTTGGCTAAAGGAAGGAAGAAGACTGGGGAATAATAGAGAAACTGGGTAGGCTTCCCCTAGGGCTCACTCTGAGCTCTGGATTCTGGCCTCCAGGTCCTGAGCCACACAATAGGCCCTGGGTTCCATGTCCTCTATGCTTAAGTCTGGGTTCTGAGCTCCAGGCTCTAAGTTGTGGATTTGGGGGGTCCATACTCAGGGCCCCAGTCCTGGATTCCATGCTCTGAGATCTGGATTCTGAGATCAAGGTTCTGGGCCCCAATCTCAGAGTTCTTGGATGGAAGTTCCAGATTCCAAATTCCAAACTAAGTTCTGGTCTTGGGGTATGAGCTTTGTGCTCTCTGTGTGATTTCCAAATTCATGGATGCAGGTTGTAGACTCTTAGCTCTGGACCCCACCTTTTGGCTCTGGGCTGTAGATTATAGGCTAGGCAAGTAGGACAGTTTGCCAGATGTAAGCTCCTCAAGGGCTTTGTTTTATTTACTGGTGCAGCCCTCACACCTACAGAATTGCCTGTGTAGGAGGTATTCAACAGGTGTGTGTACAGCACACTTGACTGCGTGATAAAATACAGGGTGCCCATGATAAAGTGGTAATATTTTAGTAAAATAAGCAATATACCACAAAAGTTTTATATTTTTTAAATAAATTTATTCTTATATGTAAATACATAAACATAGTCATTATGTTTTAAATTGTTCAAAAAAAGTCTCCATTCACTGCAATAATAGACTTGATTCAACTTCGAAATCTTGGGCATGTTTTCATCAACTTTTCTTTATCCATGGACATTATGATGTTTTCAATCTTAGCTTTAACAGCCTCTTTATCGGAATGAGGTTGTTTTGGAACTTCTGTCTCACAAATGCGCCATACATAATAGTCTAAAGGATGTGCATCTGATGAACTAGGAGGCCAGATTTCCTTTGACCAGAATTCAGGAACATTGACACTGAAAAATTCTTGCACCTTTTTGGCATTATGTACTGGTGCACCATCTTGTTGAAGATAAAATGATGTCATCCATTTGTGACTTGCTTCATCCACAGTACAACTACTTCTTTCAAAATGTCAAGGTAAACATCAGCAGTCACCTTCCAGCCTTGTGGGAAAAAATGCAGGGTCATGATATCTCCTTCATTGCTGACAATACCTAACACCACCATCACTGTAGCAGGAAATTTCATTTTCATGATAATTGGGACTTAAGATTCTTACAGAGCCACCTGTTGTTTCTTCTAGTGACTGGTCCTCCTGAAAATTCTTTTCATTGGAGAAGAAAATCAGAGGGATTTTTTTCTTTGGGATTTTAAATTTTTGTTAGCAGTTTCCTTGCTTTCCTTTGTCTGCTGTGTCATAAACTGGCCTCTTCTAAGGACATATGATGTGTATCTGATATCTTCAGCAATAACCTTATGAACCGTTGTATCTGACATCTTCAGTTCTCTTGCTATGGAGTGCACTGACTTTCATGGATCTTCATTGATGATCTCCTGGATTCTGTATACAATATCTGGACTTGTGTGATCCTTGCATACCTTATGCATTTTCCTTGTTGGTGTGGTGACATTGGGATCAGCATCATACACCTTCTTCACGTTGTCAACTGTACATAAAGGAATGTTATTGAAGTCCTCAATTTCCTTAGCAGTTCACCCTGCAGGCAGTCCAGAAACTATGGCTCTAACATTGTATTCCTTCAACATGATGGTTGCTCTCAGAATTTATGACTTTATACCTGAAACAATGATGTTAAATTATAACCTTAGACTCCCTGGCCAGTGGCACAGTGGATAAGGCACCGGCCTGCGAACCCAAAGGTCGTTGGTTTGATTCCCACACTAGGGCACATAACCATGTTGCAAGCCAGGTCTCCAGCCAGGTTTGTAGCTGGAGGCAGGTGAAAAGCAACCATACATTGATGTCCCTCTCCCTCTCTTCCTCTCCCCCTTCCCCTTTCTCTAAAAATAATAAAATAAAATCTTTAAAATCTACCCCCCCAAATTATAACCTTAGAAACATAGGTTTTCAAAATTAATAAGAAGCACGTGATAGCCCTGGCTAGTGTGGCTCAGTGGATTGGCACTGTCCTGCAAACCCAAAGGTCTCTGGTTCAATTCTCAGCCAGGGCATATAACCAGTTTGCAAGCCAGGTCTACAGAGGCAGGTGAAAGGCAAATACACATTGATGTCTATCTCCCTCTCTGCCTCTCTCCCTTCCCCTCTCTCTAAAAATAATGAAATAAAATCTTTTTAAAAAATAATAACTAAAATCTTTAAAAAAAAAGAAGCACATGAATTAAGGACATGCAAAGTCATTGCCAACTTATCAAGCACACTCTGTATACACAGGAGAGCAGGACCATCCCTGCTCTCAGTGTGGCTACAGGTGACTGGAGGGAAGACCAAAATGCTCTGAGCTGGGGTAAGGGACAGAAATTCTTCTAGGAGGCTTGAGAGGGCCAAGATATTCAGATGGACAGGTAAAGTGCCCACCCAACTCCCCACCCAGGTGGATTCCTGTATGCTCCAGTTTTCTCTTCCACAGGGAAAGGATATGGGCAAGGTAGTAGTGGCACACCATGAACAGAGGTATCATGAGTCAGAGTGTCAGAGATGCTCCCCCATCCTAACCTGCAGGTTGGGGCAGCTGGGACTTCATAGAAGGCATGTTGGCATCCACAGGACCAGTGCTTCTCCAGCCTCAAGCAAGTATCCTGTCCACACAGTAATCTGGGATGGGAAGAATGAAAGTAAAACCTCCTGGACCCTTGAACATCAGGGCTGTTAAGCAATCAAGGAAGCTGGCAATTAGAAATAGAAGTTATCAGGGACCCAGAGACTAGACATGATGATGATTAGGGTAAAAAAGAATCATTGCCCTGATTGGTGTGGCTCAGTGAGTTGGGCATCGTCTTGCAGAGCAAAGGGTCACCAATTAGATTCTAATCAGGGCACATGCCTGAGTTACAGGTGTTTTTTTTTTTTTTTTCCCCCAGAGAGGGTGTGTATGGGAAGCAACCAATTGATGTTTCTCTCTCACATTAATGTTTCTCTCCCACTACCACTGTCCCCAAATAAATAAGTAAATAATTTTTTTAAAAAGGAATAATTGATCAGAGATATATGACTAGAGTGACTTGTATTAGAGATGGTGGAGTCATGGGGAAATGATGTCATTCAAACACATGATCAAAAAGAGTAGTGATTACAGAGGGGAACAAAAAGGGGATGGATGTAATACAACAACAATAAAATTTTTAAAAAAGAGTAGTGATTATATATGAAGGATCAGGAGGTAGAGCTCAGAGATCTTGGTGATTAGAATGATTGTTGATTGGCTATGTCATTCACTGATCAAGAATATGAAGGACCAATATGTGGGCAACAGAAGCATTAGGATGAAAGCATTTGGTGTTCATGTCCTTGATGACCAAGATGACCAAGGGTAGAGGAGATAAGAAATCTTATTGGTGATAAGATTCAATGACTGGAGATATTAAAAAATCTTGGCCATGCGTGATCTACTGGGAACCAAAAGCATCAATGACTGGAGAATTTGGTGCTCAGAGATACTGTGAATAGTGATACTGATGAACATGGGAGGTTAGTGATCAGGGATAGAAGGGACTTTGGTCCTCATGAAACTTGGAGGATAAAGAGATTCGACAGTCATTCATGTTGGACATTAGAAAGCCTGGTGATCAGCATTGATCAGTCAAGGATATTGGTAACCAGAGTCACTACTGAACACATTGATAGTCAGAAAATTGATAGTATGGATTCTACAATCATTGTTGGTTAGAGATGTTGGTGACAGGAGACAATTGCCCAAACATATCATCAAAGAGACATTGGTGATGAGAAATAATATGATCAGAGGTGTTGGAAGCACATATGGAGGATCTTATCGATCACTGATTAGAAAAACCCTGATCAATGACGTTGGTGACCATACTCTTAATGACCTAGAACATTAGTGACAGTAATCAACACTATTGCTAATCAGGAACTTAGGTGGTAAGGCACACTGGTGATCACAGATATGGTGGATAGATAAACAGGGGGAAAAGTCAGTGGCCATTAGAGATATTGGTAAACAGATACATTGATTAGAGATCCTAGTGAACAGATATGCTGATCAGAAACATTGGTGATAATAGATATATTCATGATTACACATATTACTGGTGAGTAAGGACAGTCACTGGAAACACTGGTGATTACATTTTGTGGATGCCAGTGATCAGATACAATGTCAGTTAGAGGCATCGATAAAGTATTGGTGATCAGTTGTTAGTAATGAGATGTCTATGATCTCAAGCTCTGGTGTGATTGTCATAGAATTGTTGACATTGTCATTGATTACTAAATTTCGGTAATGGCTATCTCTGGTGACCAACATCATTGATTAAAGAGGACAGAGATCAATGATATCAGTAATCAAAGACATTAGTGTCAATGAGTGGGAATATCGGTGACCAAATAGCTCAGCAACAAAAGCTGATCAGTATCTGAGTGAAAGTGGACATGGGATCAGTCCTTCTTGGCTTCTGCAAGAGCCCCAGTTGAGATCTCAAGAAAAAAGATCAGTGTATGGATCAAAGGTCAGAGAAGCCACAGCCTCCCTGAGTCTCTCCAATATCCGCCCAGTCACCAAGAACCCCAGTTAAGTAATAATGAGAAAATTCATATGGAAGCAATTCAGAAACATCAGGATCTCAGGTTCCAAACAAAGCCCCATCCCCTATTCCAGAAGTCCTTCCCTCCAAATAACTGGTCTGTAGAAGCAGTTTACTTTGCTAATCTCCGTGTTTGGGACTTGATTACCCCAGGAAACCATAAGACAGAACAAAAGCATTCACACACAAAAAAGTATTTTATTATTAACAGTATTCACTTTAAAGGAATAGGAGGATAGCATACAAGTTTTACAGACAATATATAAATGTTGTACATAATTAACAATAACTTAATTCACTAATCCAAAATAAAACAAGCCCCCAGAAAAAACATAAAAACAGAAAATACTGCTGATTCTTATGTGGATGCTAGTACAAAATAAGTTACTTCTGGTGGTAGTTAGTGCCCCCGGCAGCAATTGCCGGCCCTTATTGCACTTGGTCAACTATATCAGCACAATTCTCTTCCTGGGCACAGCCCTCTCCAGCCGCCAAACCCCACCACCACTGCACACAGAATCTAAGCTTCAGACAAAATTATGTACAACTGTACCTTGGGAAGGATCCAGACAGCCACGGCAAAGCAGAGCAGAATCTAGGTCTCCTGGATCGCAGCAGGGTCATGGCCTCTCCTTTAGCCCTGTCTCTGCCTCACCTCTAATCCCTCCTGCCTTTGCCACCTGCCAGATCAGCCCCGAGAAACCAAGAGCAACTAAGGCCCTGCGTCTGGCCCCCCAGCTCCCTATTCTAGAGCTGTGGGATCCAAATACTTTTCCAAAAATAATTGCAAAGCTACAGCTTTGATTTGTTTTATTCCTTTCCATAACAAAGGCTTCCGTAGCAAAGTTTAATAGACTGGACCCAAAAAGAGTTTAAAATTAAAACAACTCTTCAGTGAGTTAAGCTTATGTAGTTTTTTAAAAATATTTTTTTGTCTCATAGTGGGAGGGAAGGGGGTCAAGAGGTTAGCAGAAAAAGGATGTATGTACAGGGTCCACCTGATAGAGGAGGCAGGCTGTGGCTCTGATGTTAAAGGGACACAGGTCATACCAGTTTCAGCCTCAGAGCCAGGGGAGAATGCTGGGAGACATTTCCCCTCTCAAGAAAATGTTGTTTCCTTCCTGTGGGCCAGCCCTGGCCTGAGAATCCATGTAGGACCGCCTATGATTGTCTCTACACTCCAGGGCCCATCAGCAGGGTATGCACTGGCTCAGCCTCTTATAGGCCTTGACTCCTTATAGATTGTCTAAGCCCAGCCTGGGGATCAGCATTTCAGAGAGGGAAGCTTGAGGAGAAGGTGTGGGCTTACATTCCTCCCACACCTGTCCTCAGAGCCCTGGCAAATGGACAATAGCTCAAGTTGAGAAAGACTAGGGGAGCCAGGGGCAGCTCAGACCTACTGGTTAGAAACAAGAGCAGAATAAATTATTTTTACCTACTCTCTTTTCCTTCTAAAACTGGTTTCCTTTGTTTGTACCATATCCCCTCCTTCTCTCTTCATAAAGTTATCCTTTCTGCTCTCCAAACAATTGTCTGTGATGGAAACTCCATCTGGGTCGCAGCTTGGCCAAAGTAATCTCTCAGCCCCAGTGAGAATCTTCATAAGTAACTGGCGACTGCTGAGCACAGTACCCACAGGTGAGGCAGCAAGGGCCTCAGCCTGGGCTGACAGGAGAGGCATCAGTCTTTGGGAAAGGGGAGGTTGGCAAGGTTTTGGTCCACCCATTTTGGGAGCACCCAGCCTTGAGCTGCAGGCCACCCTCCTCTGCAGCCATCTGTCCATTCATGGAGGGCTATTCCTAGCCCATGGCAGTCACCATGCTGGATGGATGGGGGTGGCCAAAGGAGAGGCTAGAAGGAGGATGGATGGGAGTTGGGGTAGGCAAGATGTGTCCGGAGTGGCTGAAGGGTGGGAGGTGGCCCACAGGGGCCATATGTCCAGCCAGGGCAGCGGCACTAAAGGGGGAGGCCTTCTCCTGCATACACTTGGACAGCTCCTCAAAGCACTCTGTCCCCTTCTTGTTCTTCTTGGACTTGTTGGACATCTTCCTGTTCCGAGTCTGGATCCCTTCCTTCTTCATGGTCAGTGGCCTATTCACCTGGGGACAACCACAAAGCCTTCAGGGAGTCAAGTTCCCTTCCTAAAGCATGGCCCACAACACCCCCTGCGTCAGCTTAAGGCACAGGCAGGTCAGGGTTGGGGACCCTGCCACCAAAAAGCCCACTGTAGTGATGTCGCTAGCACAGTCACAATTTCAGGAAGGGTTCTTATCATTGTGTGGAGCTTACCTGTACCCTGCAGGGCACTGCCCCTCCCCCCATCAACACAACCAAAACACACTTCCTACCCACACTGGTTGGGTCCTGCTGTGAGGGACACACCTCCAGCCAGCCTGCTCTCTCTTGCAGGAGTTCCTTCCCAGGAGCCTTTCCCAAGCCAAGCCAAGCCAAGCCACACTGAGGGAGCGGCTGGGGACTCTCGCCTGGCTGCACAAAATGCAGAGGTCCCTGGGGAGGGGTGGAGTGAGTAGAGAGGGCAGACTTACATTGTGCAGCTTGTAGTAAAGGCCACAGGCATTGCAGACAGGGTCTCCATTGGCGTTTCTGCGCCATAAGGTGGTGGTGGTTGTTTGACAATTTGCACAACAGGTGCCCGCTCTCCTGGCGGCTGACTGGGAGGGGAGGGGCAGTCTCAGCAGTCTGGGCTTCCACACTCTACCTCTACCAGCCTCCCAGACTCTTGTCCCACCCCTACCCTGCTCCCACTATCTCAGCCAATCCGTGCAAATCCTTGTGGGAAATTCAGGCATCTCAGAGCCGTGGACATTTAGAATTTGAGATATAGACAATGGCAGAATTTTAGAATAAATAACTCTCAGAAGCCTGGTCTCACCATTAACAGGGTTGCTCTTGCTAGAAAGTAATATCAGCAACCTGGACTCGCTAAATAATCTAAGTCTATAAATGGGGAAACTGAGGCCCCAATAAGGGCTCTTTAGAGGGCTGGTTTGGTAACTCTGGAGCCCCTGGGTCAGAAGCTGTTTCTTTGTCTCCTCCCACTGGGCTCCCCTCAAAATCCATAATTGCAAATATCATACCTGAGGCCAGGGCAGGGGGACCCTGTGGCTGCCCAGGGTGAGGATGTAAAATGGTCAGGCAGTCTCCCTCAAGCTGAGCTCTCCCACACAGTAGCTAGTAGCCACATGTGGCTACTTTGATTTAATTTAACTACTACTTCATAAAAGTAGAAATTCTAATTCTTCAATTGCACTGGCTACATTTCAAAGTGGACGCTATCACAGTGAACCATGCAGATGTAAAACATTTCCATCATTGTAGGTTTATTGAAAAATGCTGGTCTATCTTGTTCTTTAAAACTCAGAATTCTAACTGCCCCCAGCCCCTCAAGGAATACAGAACAGAGGTGGTCTGGAAATGAGTGTTTGGTTCCTGGCGAAGGGAGTGGACTGCTTGTAAGAGAAGGTAAAAGGGTCCTTATCCAAGAAAGCTGATCCTTACTTTCAGGTAAACCAGTGCCAACCCCACAGTCACAGCTCCCAACACTTACCAGAGAATCACCAGCAGCAGGATAGATTGTGGGAGACTGAGGCCAGCAGAGGTTGGAAGGGCCTCAGATTGGAGCCTAACTGCAGAGGGACCATAGCCTCGGAGCCGGGGAGTGGTGAGGGTGAGTAAGCAGCCTGAAGCTGGAATTCTGACTCAGGGGCCAACACTACCCAGATCCTCACCCCGCCCTCACTGCAGGGAAAACTGGGGGCCCCAAAGCAGTGAGTGATTTAAGTCTCATAAATCACTTCACCCTGAAAAAAAATATATTTATTATTCTTAGCATTTTACACATTATTTGAAAAGTGGAGGGTATTAGAAATTTCAAAACAGCCCTGCGAGAGGCAGGACTGAGCTGAAGGGAGACTCTAAAAACTAGCAGAGTCCGGAAACAGATACACGAAGTTTCCTTATCTTCAGGCTGCAGATGTCCGGATAGGAAACTCCGGCAGGAGATCCGAAAGGGCATTTTTTTTTAAATCACCCAAATGAAAATACACAGTATAGGTGTCTCCATGGAAAAATAATAAAGGGCAGGTTTTTTTTTGGTGGTTGGTGTGTTTTATTTAAATAGGCACGAGGAGATTGTGAGAGAACTGCCCTAAGCCACAAGGAAAATTACTTCATGGCCCTTTTTTTTTTTTTTTTCCCCAAGTTAAACAGAGACAGGGAATGGAAGCTGGGCCCTTGGACACCCAGGTTTCGATATCCTTGAGCAGGGTGGGGTGAGGCTCCCTGGTGGGCTGCAGGGAAGGAAATCTGGACTGAAAAAATCTGACCCAAAAGGATGGCCCCAACTGACATCCAAGATATTTTAATAATAAAAGATTTAAAGTGGCAAATTATCTATCTGCATTTGAAAGGTTCTGTTGTTATTTTATAATTAACTGTCCTCTCATACCCCAGGTGTCCCACCAGCCTTGGCCTTCTCCCCAGCCATCTGCTACCGGCCTTGCACCCACTGCCTACCAGTCTCCTTTTGGGCTTGATAAGCGGCCGGTTCTGCCCGTTCATCTTGTGGTAGAGCCCACAGGCATTGCACAGGTAGTGGCCCGTGCCATCTCGCCGCCAGAGAGGAGTGGCTGTGGCCCCACAGTTGACACACTCCCGGCCTTCTATAAGGAGACAGGAATAGACACCAAGCCTGTTTAACCAACAATGTCACAGAAGAGAGTCGGGTGTAAAGTGGGTTCTGATTGTTTCTGCTAGGCTGCTTCAGGGAGGTGACTGTTAGTCCCAGCCTGGGCGGGAGAGAGACCCACGGGATTTCCTCCACAGGAGAGGGGTTCAGAGAGTAGTGTTATACCAAATCTTCTTCAAAATCCTCTTGGAAGAAAGGGAAACAGGGCCAGAGGAAAGAGCTCAGCCAGGGCCCCAGTTTCTCTGAATGAGCGACAAAGAGAGGGCACTTACAACAAACTTTGCTAATGGCTGGGCTGTGAGAGGAATCACCCAGCTTGATCCATCTGGGCCAGGGACTACTCCAGAACCCGCTTCTAGTTCTTCTCTTTTGTCTCTTTCCTATACCCCCAACCACATCTGTACCTGGTCTCTGCTCCACATCTTTGCCCTCAGCCTTTGCCCTATCTTTCTGCTCTCAGTCAACGGTAACGTACCTCTTTCCCTCCGAATTCCCTCCGAATCCCCTCTTCCCCTCTTCAGCTGAGGCCCTACATTTCCAACTGGGACTCAGATAGAAGTTGTTCTTTATAATAAGCCCTTTCGTTTTTAGGTTAAGTGACATCCTCCCCAATCCCTTGCCTTTTTTTTTTTTTTCTTTTTTCTGTTGTTGGCTTTTTGTTTATTTGTTTTGTTTTTGTTAAAAGTCCACCTGAGATTCAAATAAAATGTAAAAACAAACTTGGGAGAAAGGACTAATTAAAGGCAAACTAGTTGATATGAGCAGAATAGGGATTCTGAGGTGAAACTAATGTGGCTACATGTGGCACCTTCAGCAAGCAAGCAGGATAGCTGCTAACATCATGTTACCCAGGAAATTTTTCCACATTTAGTTAAATTGTCAAGAAAAGGTGTGTTCTGAACTCAGGAGTAAGTTTTTCAAATCTTCCTTTCTCCAGCTTAAAAGAATTGTGAAGGAGGCATGGACCCCCACACAAGCCACCGTTTCTGTTCTACTGTGGCCAGATTTTTGGACAAACCCAACTTAGCCCAAGCCAACTCCTCTTGCAAAGGGGCAGAGAGGCATCTACAGTTCCATCCTCTCACTCCAGCCTTTAAGGGAAAAAAAGTGAAGGGCACACGCAGGGAGCATGAACAAGGTTCTGGAATTTTGCTTTGGGGAAATCTCCAAGGAGATTGGGAATCATCGAAATCCCAAGATTGGACTGATTGAATTGAAGAGCCAGACTTCTTAAGGGTCTGGAGCCTTTGGAGTACATCCACAGAATGCACACATGCTCACAACACATGTACATACATTTAAACATGGCCTCTGCCCTCTCCTGCATATTGCATTCTCTCACAAAATTTTCACTTAAGATTCAGGGAGGGAAAGGGGGAATACCCCTTCTGTGGTCTGGTCTGGCGGTGGCTAGTGGTATAGGGGAAGGTAAAGAGTGGGGAAGGAAAGTGAAATCTAGGGGCAACCAAGAACACAATCTCAAACATCTCTTGGGAGAGAGACACTACCCATCCCCAGATCTGGGATACTGACACTGCCCTCTCTCCTATGTCACAGCTTGCACCACCCCACCACCACCACTACCACCCGCAAAGCACAAACCATCCCTACTTCCACTAGGTTTCTACTACCTGCTTTTACCTGAGCAGGAGCGTGCCTTGCTGCGTTGCTTAGGGGTGAAGCTGGATGCAGGGCCACCTAGGAAGCCTCCCGGATGGAAAAGTCCGCTGCCATAGTCGTGGGTGGCAGCCTGCACATAGGAGGGGTAGGTGGGAATTGGGTGGTGTGTGGCAGGCTGGGTGCCCATGGCAGCCAGGCCTGGGCGCAGGGGACTGCTGTTTTCTATCTTCATGCTCTCTGCCAGTGAAACTTGGTACTTGACACCATCCTTGTCCTCCACCCTGGCTGTACTACCACCTGCTGAAGAGGAGGCTGGGGAGGCAGCCCCAGTGGTGCTAGGGTCAGGAGACACTTCCTTGGGTGGTGTGGGTGGGAAGCCAAAAAGGTGGGAGGCAGAGTGAGCTGCAGTGGGAGTGAGGGAGGCCACAGGGCCCCCACTGCCACCTCCACTCCCACTCCCTGCCCCTGGGTACATGGAGAGGGGGCCACCAGGGCCTCCAGCAGCTGAGGGGTGCAGTGATGTCTTGGAGAAGGGGCTCACGGTCCAGGGGTTGTGGTGATGTACTGCAGCTGCAGAGAGGGCTGCTTTACCCCCATCCAGCCAGGACAATCCTGGGCTATGCAACAAGTGTGGACGGCACATCTGGCCTCCTGTCAGGCGGGCTGAGGAAAGGAGGAGAGGGGTTAGGATACAGAGGGACTGGACCCAGCTAGGACACAGATACGCAGAATCACAACTCACAAAACCACCAGCAGGACCCCCATCCCAAGCCAGAAATGTAACAACTGGCAAAAATCAGGAAAGTCAGTCTAGGATGAAAAACAAGTGGCAGATGGAACCCTACTGGACAAGGCCTAGAGAGACCCCCAGGAGCCAGCTGGAAATGGGCAGAAACCCTGTGGGATCCAGAGGCTCACCAAAAAGCCAGTGCCCCCACCTTTCCCGCCCAGATTTCTTGGCTGCTCCAATTCCTGTAGATCCCATATCCGGGAAGTAGAAAGACCGGCCCTCCTCCCCTTCCGCGCCTGGTGCTGGTCACCAAAGTTCTCAGTCACCCACTGGCCCTGGGCTCACCATGCGCGGGGCTGTAAGAGACTCGTGCCCGTGCGTGGGCCGGGTTGGTGTAGTAAGGGTTGCCCTGTGAATCCAGGTGGTTGAAAAAGACGTCCACTTCGTCGGGAGGCAGCAGCTGCGCAGGCTCCATATAGTTGTGCGCCAGGCCCGGGTGGTGCGACTCGGGGTGCTGTGCATTCAGCACTGCCGGGTGAGCCATCCAGCGAGGCTGCTCCGGCGCCACCTCCATAGCTGGTGGCTGAGGCTCGGGTTCGGGGAGGAGTCGGCAGCGACCCTGAACGACAAGAAGGGGACGTGAGAAACGCAGCCACAGCTAGACAATCTCAAAGTTCGGTCACGCGGCTTACGGTGCGCTGGTATCCAGCAGAGCTCAGCTGCGGACCGCCCTGGGTGGAAGGAAAGCTTAAATTTCAAAACGAAAGGAAGGTGGGAAAGATTCAGCCATGCACACACTCACATGGTGACCGTTGGTCCAAGAGCCACACACCTGTGCACACGGGGTTACACACGAGGAAGAGATCCTACACTACCCCCAAAATGCACGCACAATCGTAATTTAGTTAGAAACTCACACTCAACCGCCACCTTCCCGGTACACAAACACAGAAATGGACTAAAAGTTGGAGACAGGCAGGCGCCGGGGCATCCACTAGGGCACATGATCCTAGCAATACGCACACTTACCCTTGGCGCCAGATACACATATTGACTTTGTCCCCCTCCACCGCACCCAACAGGCACACGATGTCCCACCCGCTGCGAGGCAACCGCCAGCGCACACTCCCAGCACACAACGTGCACCTCTCACATAGGCACACCAAAGCAGCCTCCCGCAGCCCCGCCTGGCCTTGAGACCCAGCAGAGACCTCTCAGAGCTTGGAGTGCCCCATACTCCCAGCTGGCCCTCATACCCCAAACTTACGCAGAGCCACAGAGAGATACAGCCTCAGTTGGGGGGCAGCAACGTGAGAGCCCCGGGAGTGAAGGACCTAGGGGCAGCGCGTCAGGAGCCTGGCGTGGCTCACTGGGTAGGAGTAGGAGCTGGGGATAACAAGCGCCTTGGCCTCAGGCACGCCGGGCTCGGGCCCCTCTGCATCCTCTGGCCACCCTGGCGCCAGCTACCGACTCCTGCACAGACATGAAGCTGGGGCCGCACACGCCTAAGAAGCCCGCGCCAGCCAATCATCTCCGCACACTGCCCAGCCTCCGCCCCCCATTGGCTATGCCTTCAACTCCCGGCTTGCCCAACTCCCTGACTGACCCACCGGTGGGCCCCTTCCTCCCTTAGGTGCCCTCCCAGGTCCCTCCCTTTGGCCCCGTGGCCATCCTCTCTACTCTCACTTCTCAGACTGACCATTGTGCCCCTCATAGGACACTCCTAGATCCCCCTAACCTCCTCCCAGTAACTAACCTCCAACTGGGGCCCCGCTCCAGAAACCTTTTCCACGCACACTCTGGGTGCCAAGTGTCCTCCTCCCATGGACTCCTGACCTTCCAGTTTCTTGGATTCCACCTCCTTTACCACCAGACGTGGCCAGTCTAAGTCCAACTATCTACCCAGACTGTTCCCTCTCCCAAATCAGACGGGACTGGGAGTAGAGGAAGACCAGATCCGGGACAGTAGGAGCAGTGAGGGGCATGAATTGTGGGGTCCCAGTGGGCACCTGGGCTTCGCATAGAAGGCCACTTAGAACTGTGCTTGACCCCAGTGGAGGTGGTTCAGCCTGAGGCTCCACAGAAGGGGAAGGGGAGTCCCCTTCCCAGGCGTGGTTTTCCAAGACCTACAAGTGGCTTTCGAAGACCTACAAGCTGAACCGACTGAGATGAGGCCTTGGTGGCTGGGACTGGCGCTGGCACGGTCTCAGGTTTAAAAGAGAGAGTGGGCAGGAGAAGGCATTTTTTCTCCCGGGGTTCCCTAGGGCGTTCCCTGGGGAAAGGAAGAGTTCCATACCCTGTCACTTGGAACTGTTCCCCACACACCTCCAGTCCAGAGATCCAGCTCTGTGGGTTGAGTGGGCCTGATGCACAAATCTCCTGGCTTTCTCCCATAGTACAGACAAAAGAGAACAAGGCTCCAAGGAAGGGAGTCTATGGCCGAGGAGGGGGGTCTAGATAAAAAGAAATTTGGGGGGATTTAGATGCGAGGTTAATGGAGAGTGATCAATATCCTCCAGCCCCTGTCTCCTCACCGGGTCCACGGCTCTCCGGGTAGATGCCCAGAGGGGTCCCAGGCAGGTCCTGGGCCACCCCCCCAGGAAGGTGGGGGGGAGGGGCGGTGGGATTGACAGTCGGTAATTGGGTAACAAGAGGCTGCTTCTTTGGCCTGGCGGCTCAGCCACCGCGACGCCGGGGGCCCCTGACGTCACCTGATTCTCCAGGAAATGAACTTTTTAATAATTCGAGAGGGAGGAAAGCCCTTGGTCCCCTCCGCTCGGGGTCGGCCGGCCCGGCTCGGCTCAGCTCCACGCCCGCGCTTCCGTTTCCCTCTCTCAGGTTAACTCTAGGCAGTGCCAAGGGGTCGCCAGCTGGAACCTGGGGCTCCTCCTGCCTCTGCATCTCACCATGAAACAGGTAAAGGCTCGGGGCAGGGACGCAGCACCCTATCGGTCTGTGAACTGGCGCATCTCCGCCCTAAGGCACCGATCTGTCCAGACCCTCCGCTGCAACTTCCAGGCTCCGCTTCATTGTGGCGTGCCGCGCCCAGGCTTCTCGAAACTCCGCTCCTCGGGAGAGGGGGCCAGCATCCACTGGGTAAGGCGCTGCCGTGTCCGGAACAGGAGAACAAGGCTGTGGGCATTGGGCCTCAGGGCCTCATCAGTCCTGTGAGTGGCCTCGGTGCCTCCTAGTTCACGCCTCCAGCAACGCACGAAATATTACCCGGACTCGCTGTGTCTTCGGACGAGTCTCCTTGTCTTTAGCTTATGATTCTTCAACGAGAAAAATGAGATCGCAGCAAATCATCGAGCCAGTTTGGTGTCCCTGGAGCCTGATGGAGTTTCTCAAAGACATCACGGCCCCAGGGATGATCGCCGGTGTGAGGCAAGACTGCCCCACTGGAGCTCGAATCCCGGGACCCGGTGTAAGAGGCCGCCAGCCGCCGACCAAGCCGCGAAGCCATTGACGCTGGAACAGAACGGAAACTTCCCTCCGGGCGATGGTCGGCACCTCGGTTCACAGCGAGGTGGCCACTCCAAGCGCTCGGAAAAATAGGTAATTTGCCTTTTCCTTCCGAAGGCGCGGTTCAAATTACCCCTCAGTTGGGTGGGTCTGCAGTTTCATCACCGCAAGCTGGCTTCAAGCTCCTCTGGAGCAACCTGAAGCCCCTCGGAGCAGTGTCCCTGGCCACAGAAGAAGTGGAGGTGGCGGGCCCCCAGCCGGGCCCCATGCCAGAGCAGCTGCCCGCCAGCCTAGCGTAGAAGGAGCGCAGGAGGGGATTTAATTACTCTGCTAGGCGGCTCAGAAAAGAGCTGAGCAGGGCAGTTAAGCAAAGCTTGAGCAGGGGCCCCAGGAGATCCGCACCAGCCTCCCTTCCCGCAGTCCGGGTCTAGAGAAATAAAAGGGAAAGGGAGCCCCGCCAGGTTTCCTGAGGCCCTGAGGTTACCATCCTCGATAGGAAAAACAGGCAGCTAGCTTGGTTGAGGCCTCCACATTAATTGCAGCAGCTACGTTGGATGCGGGACTGCTGTGTTCTCTCGCAGGAACTAACTGGGAGAAAAAAGAGAGGCACCAGCTGACCAATAAAAGGGAGCTACTCCTGCCTCTGTGTATATGCCAGACAGACCAACACCAGCCAGGCACCTTGCTCACTAGACAGCAGAGACCATCCTATCTCTTCTGCCCAAACAAACATCTCCAGAGGGAGAGGGAAGCCCCCACTATCGGAAAGGGTAATGGAACCTTTTTCTATTTTCTTTTTGTTCCTTCTTAAGATTTGTTGCAAATGTTTTGATCGCACTCAGATGTTAAGTGGGAGCAAGATTTCACCGCAGAGAAAACTGAATATTCTGACGCCTTTCCATGTGACCTGAGTTGCCCTGGGAGAGTGTGGGTTGGTGGAGCCAGAGATGCTCTACTCTGGGAATTGGGGGCTCAGGTATCGGAAGTCTGACTCTGTAGGGCCTCACTGGCCATGACTG
Organism: Noctilio leporinus; assembly: GCA_004026585.1. Lineage (NCBI taxonomy): Eukaryota > Metazoa > Chordata > Mammalia > Chiroptera > Noctilionidae > Noctilio > Noctilio leporinus. The sequence goes on along the minus strand of PVIW01005558.1, from coordinate 50,425 downwards.
GCTCTCTGCTACCTAGGTTTTACTAGCCCCGCGGAGCCCTATCCTCCAAGCCCTTTGTTTAAATTTTGTTTATCAAAGGCTGTCCCTTTGGGACCATAAGTTTGCCCTTTTTGTAACCTAATTATTCTGGCTTTTTCCCTTGGGCATCTGATTCCCTAGCAGTGGAAGGGGATGAGGGGGGTGTGGTGGTCAAAGAAATCCGTTTGCTTACCGGTTGCCTTCTACAGGGATATTTCATTTGTAACACAGCAGCCTTTCAGCGCCACACTGGCAATGTGCTTTAAAGGATATGGAGAAGGAACTGGGGGCCTCTTTAGCCAGAGGAGTTCATTAGTCCCCTCCAGAGCAAGGCCTCAGATCTGCTCAGGTCACAACTATCCCTCCAGAGGGGTTCCTTGATAGGGGAAGTAGGGCTCTAACAGCTTCTCCTGTTCTTTGGGCTTCACTCCCAGCCCACCCCCGGCCCCCAAAATCTGTTGGTTTCATCTCCTTTGGCCTCCCCAGGACACTCCCATACCACCAGTCTTTTAGGCCCCTTTGAATCATAAGGACAGGGACCCAGTGTCCTAGAGGTCTTAGCGCCTTAGGTAGAGGTACCTCGGAGATCTTATATTCCTTACCAGGTTCTAACCGAATATCCAAGCAGGGCGGCTTCCCCCAGGGGTCCTGCTGAGAAGGCCTCCTCCACAAACAGCCACAGTTTACTCAGAATGCCCAGCAGCCCAGCTGCACAACTAGTAAATCCCTTTGGTTGGACTCAATTTATTTGCAATTTGTCAACCCGAGTAGGAAACACTCTCCAGACGGGTGGGCAGCTTCATTGGCCCTACCTGTTTCTCCTAAACTCACAAACGAATCCCAGGCACGAGTTGCCTACATAGACCCAGCGCTTAACGCCAGCTGTTCCCGACCCAGCTGGGAGACTTGGCTTTTTCCAAAACAACGAATTTCCTTCCGTGTTTTCCGGGAAAGGAGCGGCCACCACACCCCGGGGCCCTGAACACCGAACCTTTCCCCTCACAGATAGGCCAACCTATCTGTGTTCAGCTTGGCCTCCATCAAAAGATTCTAAGTGCCAGTCGCCGTCCAGTCAAACACAGACCACTGTCTACGCCTCAGGGAGGCAGATCCCTGAGCCCACGGTAGCCCTATTCTTATTGAAATCCCGCTAAAAGGATTCTGACACCGGCTTGGAGGAGGGAGGAGGGAAGCGACTTTCAGACCAGCCGCTCTCCCCCACCCGTAGCCCAATCACACAAGATAAAGGGTCGCCGAGCGCGGAGCTTGGGGGGACACACGCAGGAGCTAGCCGGGTTAAGCCTTGCAAAGCCGGCTCACGGGACCCGCGGGCAGGTGCAGACACGGCCCCGCGGCCTGGCTTGGGCACATCCGCAGCAGCGGCCCTTAGGTGGGGGGAGGCCAAGACAATGGTCCCAGCTCGGGGCCAGGAGAGACTTTGTGAGGCTCTAAGAATAACCAGGGCTTGAGGCCTATGGCTCCGTCTGAGAAATGAGAAGGCGAGAGGCCCGTGGTGGGCCCGCTGTTCCCAGCTTCCCAATATTCCCTCAGGTTTAGACCCCTACGACCTGGATAGGTAGGGCGGCTGGTAGTGAGAACCTAGGGGACCACATGTCAGGGGCCACTGGCAGACCGTGCAATTAGGGTGCCGGATGGGTCGAACTTGGGCTGGAAGGGCTTTGGTTAAGCTAAGAAAGGGGGCACTCACCGAGCGAGGTGCAGCGGGCGGCGTCCGGGTCAGAAGGGATCCAAGCTGAGCTGGTTGCACAGCTAGATGCGTGGCTATATGGATCCACCAGACTGGCACAGGCTGGCGGCGTTCACCATCAGGGCCTGGGCGATGAGCCGAGCGACTGCGTAGTGCGTGGCCTGCCGCTTTTGTTTGCCTGGTGGCCGACTTGAGAGGGCCAGGATGGAGGAGTCGGCAGGCTGGAGACACAGACTTGAGTCTAAAACCCTAGCGGCGCTGGCCTCCCTACCTCTCACTCCGGCTGCCTCTCCCGCCCAACACCTTAGATACCGCTGCTTTTTATTTCCACAGCACTTGGAGGGGGCGGGAGCGCCGCAGGGGGATAGGAGAGTGCTGGGGGTTCTGCTTCCCGTCTTCCTAGTCCAGATACCCAGGGCAGGCCAAAGGATGACTGGTACTCAAGGCACATACACCCTACTTGCCCATACTCCATCCTTGCACACAAACATGTACTTGCACCCTTGATCTCAGGGTTGCATGCTCAGAAAGCCTGGACATCTCTCTTCAGTGCCCTTCTGGGACGGTGGGCACACATGTACACATATGGCCTGCTCTGCCTTCCCACTTCCCACTTCCAATAGTGTTTGAATGGACACACACACACATTTGTGCACATGCTTTATGCACACAGCATTATGTACACTCTCATCCATGAGATCTGGGTCACCCCAACATGCATAGGTGCACACACTCAAATGTAGCTAAACCCTCTTGCACACTGCCTCCTTCACTTCCAGGCTAATTTTGCTAAATATAGTCACATCTCCTTTCCCTTCCCACCTATACCTCACCCATCAATCCCCCAACTTCAGAGCAGGGAAGAGCCTTTTAGGAATGGAGTTTGAGGCATCTCCAAGAGGAAGGAGGTGGAATGGAATAAAGGGCTAGTCCTTGGAAGGTTGAGTGGAGGAGTTAGGGTATATGGGTCTTCACCACAAGAAGGCTCCTGGGTTTGTGAGCTAGGCCTTGAACTTTCAAAACCCCTACCACGAAATTGAACCTTCCACCCTGCTCCCATGCCAGCTGCCCAGGAGAGTGAAAGTGGCCTGGGTGGGGATCTTGGGTCCAAAGAGAAAGTGTTTTGCCCTGGAAGGACTGAGAAATCTGTGGTTCTAGGAAACTAGTACACCCAGGTGTGCCCCAAAAAGGGTATCTCTGGCCCCCCTGCTCTGTGGATACTTGCTGCCTGAGGGTCTTTCTTTGAAACTGGTGGTGACTGTGTGGCATGTGTATGTGCTCTTTGCATGCAGGAATATACTAAGTGCCTGCGTGTCTGAGTAGTTGTGAGGTAAGCACATGGGAAGTTGGCAAAACTGAGTATATTAGTATATCCATTTCTTTCCATGGGTCCTTGAGAGCTTATGTATTGAGAGTCTGTTTATTATAAGTCCCTGAGAGTTTATATGGGGTCTGAGAGTTTATGTATAGTGTGTGTGGCTATTTCAGAGTGTGGCCCCATAGGTGTACATGAGACAGTGTAGCTGTGGAACTGAATGTATGTCCCTGTGGCTGTGTATCTGTGAGATCCTTGTGTATATGAATCATGTGATAGGAAGTAAATATTTCCAAGTGTTCACATATAAATTGATGTATGTCCTTGTGTGGGTCTGTAGCAGTGTATGTCTAGGTATTCTGTGTTTGAATCAGCACTATATGTCTATCTGTCTTTAACAGCATAGGTATGGGTGTGCATCATTGTATCTTTGAACTATGTGTTTTCTACCTAGTGTTACCCTGTGTCTGTTTCCATGGAGGGGTGTGTCTCTTGGTGATTCACAGTATTTGGGTCTTCTCAGATCACTGGCCCCTTTCCTAACCAGCAGGGCAGGCAGCCACTGGAGCTCCAGGGTTCCATTTCAGGACACTTTCTGTCTGTCATGGGAGGGGGAAATGAATTGATAAAGCTTATCTCCTAACACCAGTGCCATACTGAATAACTGCTCTAATGAGGTGGACTTGGTGAGACTACTCTCTCCTAAGACCCCCAACCACAGTGGGAAAGGACACAAGAGAGCCAGTCCTGGGATACAAGTGCAAGCCCCCTTTAATTCAGCAGGGCCTTATTATCCACAGTGCTTTTTCTGGTTCTGTCTTGTTTACTCAGAGGGGGTTGAGGGTTCCAGGTCTTACATCACCCCACACCACCTGCCAGCTGCTTGCCGCCTTGCCCTGGCCAGAGCTGACTGGAGCTTCCCAGCCTCTGATCTTTGATAAGGAGCATGGCTGTGAGAGGGCAGGAGGTGTAAGGCCTGGAGATGGGGGACCCTCAGAGATATGGGTGGATTGAGAGACATGGAGGCCCAGTAAGGGGAACGAGACTGAAAGATCCAAGAGTATTTAAAAAATTGCCAGTGGTAGACAGAGACACTGGTGGGAGGTGGAGGGATGGGGTAGAGACAACAAGGGACAGGTAGAAACAAACAACTAAGAAGTGGCAAGAAGGATCAGAGAGATAGGAACAAAAGCAGTGAAAATGTTAACCAGAGAGAGAGACATGGACAGAGAGAGGAGAGAGATAGATCAAAGAAGAGACAGGGAGGGAAATAAGACAACAGGGCAATGGGAAGGCAAAAGAGATCCAGAAAGAAGGAGGAAAAAGGAGAGACATGGGAGATGGTCTGGGTAGGATGGACAAACTGAAATAGAGAAAGCCAGCAGCTTAGCAGTGCCCAGCACCAAGGCGAGCAAAAGAGACCAAGTACCAGGTGTGGGGTATGAGTGCAAAGCCAGTGGGCTGGGTAGGGTTGTGGAGATGAGGAAGGTGGGTGGCAGGAGGTGTGTGTGTGGTGGCGGGGGGCAATGGGGATCCGCATGGGGCTGCACCACTGTACTGGGTAATTTTTCATCTTTGCTGGCTAATCTTTGTTCCCGGTGAAGATAATGAATAGCCAATCGTTATCTGCCCTGCTCCCGTTGGCTGCCCGAGAACAGGGTTGTACAGGGCTGGGAATTGTTTCCAAAGTGCCGTGGAATAAATGGTGTTCCTTATCTCTGCCTTCCAGATTATCTGAGCCCTTTCAGAGCACGCACAACAAATGTGTCCGCCATCAAATGCATCATTTAGCACCGAAGATCCTCGCACCGATGGGCAGGCAGATAGCAGTCTGCTGGGGGCACAGCAGGCGCCGGGTCCCTGCACTGCTTGACTGTCTGGGCAGCGGGCAGTGTGGGGAGGGGAGTGTTGGGGAAGTAGGAGGAGGGGGAAGATCGAAGTCTGTTGGTGTTCTCTGTCTGTTTGGTTGGACATGTGAGTGTGCCAGTGGATGGGCACTGAACAAGCAAGGGTGTTGGTGTGCATGAAGATATGTCAAACATGCATGCTACAAGAAAGTTCACATGTGCAAGCTAATGCACACAGACATGGTGGGTGTGTGTGCTATGAGCCCCTGGAGATAAAAGTCTGAAGGTGCACAGAGGAAGGAGTGTTGCATGTGAGTGTGTGGGCATGCATTTCACTCAGGATGGATAAATGTGTGGGAAGAAATGGATGTGCAAGCCTGTGTGTATAAGTGTGGTGGATGTGCAGATTGTGGTTACCCTCAAAGAAGCTATTTAGGAGTGCACACAGGAAGTGGTGTCGCCTGACATTCAGGCAGGTGTGCACGTAAATATTCAGGCATGGGTGTGTTTCTCTCCTGAATGTCATGTGCCTGCAGGTGTCCCACACTACTCCATGTTTTAGGGGTATGCATACTTGTAAGCATGTGCATCCATACATACCTGTGACTGTACAGCTGTCAATGTTCACCAAAATGTGTGCCTTGGTATGTGTGCATGGATCTGCATAAGGGTGCTTGTAAATCTATCTGCCCTGTGTCCGGGTGCTCTGCAAGAGAGGCAAGTGCTAATGGCAGCATTGGGACCTGATCCTGTGCTTGCATGTGTAGGCTCAGACTGGACAAAGGAGCTGGGGTTTCCCTTAAGGTTAGGAAAGAAATGGGGGCAGGGGATGGTTTGTGTGGTTATGATAGATACCACAATGGAAGGAGTGGGATATGCCATGTAACATGATTGTAACAGAAAAAAAAAAAAAAAAAAAACAGGGCAGGCAGGTGTAAGGGAGAAGTTTTCTGAGGAGTTTGAGAACATCCACGAATCTTATCTCGCCTCATGCATTGAGCACGTACTGCCAGTGGTCCCACAGCCTCCCCACTCTGGATCTGAGGTAAGAGAGACTCAAGCACTGCAGCCTGAGGTATCCTGAATGGTGAGTGACGCGTACCACCAATAAAGGCTGTATTTTTCCAGGCTCGTGCCCCACCCAGAGTCCTCATGGAGACAGACATAGTGCCACAGCCATTTTTCCTAGCTCCCTGGAGCCTATTATGTCGCGCGATTAGCTCATCTCCAGGCAGGTCAAACCCAAAGTCATACAGCCTTTGGTGTGAGCACAGCCCCTGGATCTCCCTGCCTAGGTCTGTCTCCACACAGCGACCTCCGGCTGTGGCCCTTATGCAGGCACAGAGTGCCATCTGGTGGCCAAAGGCACAGGAAGCGGCGACTCCAAGGGCTGAAAGATCTCCCAGGTAGAAGAGGTGGAGCAGGGGTCTCCTCTGCTGTGTCCTCAGGGCAAGGCTGTCACACAGGAGATACTCCATGAGTGTTTGTTGAAAGAATGGATGGATCAGCAGGAAATTATGGATGAGACAAACTGAATGATCATACAAGAAATAATATTTCTAATTGGCTACAAGAAATAATTTCTTGGAAGTATCCAATAAACTTAGAATAAAAGCCAAACTACTTTGGAACTTATATAGTCACCGCTAAGATCTGATTCTCCCCATTTATACTCTAGCCACAGTGACATTTTGATTCTTTGAATGGGGACTTTGTATCTGCTGAGGGTACCCAGCCTCTGATTAGATGTCACCCCTCAGAGAGCAAAGTCACTCTTTGCCCTACTTTTTTCAGTTTATACTATATATCTCTTTTATACTTAGCACTTTTTTAAATCATCTTGTCTCCCCCTTGATGGTAGCTCAGTGGATAGGTGCCAGCCTGCAAAACCAAAGGTTGCTGATTCGATTCTCAGCCAGGGCACATAACCAGGTTGCAAGCCAGGCCTCTAGCCAGGTATGTAGCTGGAGGCAGGTGAAAGGCAACCATACATTGATGTTTCTCTCCCCCTCTGCCTCCCTCCCTTCCCCTCTCTCTAAAAATAATGAATACAATTTTTAAAAATCATTTTGTCTCCCTCTGGCCAGGTGGTTCAGTTGGTTGGAGGGTGTCCCTTACACCAAAAGTTTGCAGGTTCAATCCTCAGTCAGGGTATGCAGAAGGCAACTGACAGATGATTCTCTCTTGTGGTCTCTTGCTTTCTTTCTCTCCCTCTCTCTCTCTCTCTTAAATCAATAACTCTATCCTCTGATGAGAATTAAAAAAAAAAAAAATTATCTTGTCTTTCTCTGTCTTTGCTTGTTGTGTACTCCCCTGGATAGAATGCCAGGTTCCCTGGGCCTGGGCAGAGGGCTCTGTTTTGGGGGGAGGTAACCTAGGCTCTATTGTGTCTAATTATTTATTGGAATGAGTGAATGAGAAAGTGAGGAGGCCGAAAGAGCAAGTGGGCCAGGCCATGCACCTTATTATTATCACTTCTCTTTTTTGTTGTTGTATTTCCTTTGAGGCACCTGGCTCTACTGACCTATCCCAGTCTGCAAGTCCAGAGAGGCCTAGGACTGAAGGAGAGAGAGCCATGGAGGCCCCTTCACAACATGCGCCTGCTTTGCCTGTTAGGTGAGAGGACAGCTCTCACCCCTCATTCTTTGGAAAAGTGGCCTCTCTGGGAAAGCCTGGGCTGTTGGGTGAGACTTATCCATAATACAAGCTAATTATGATTATGCCAGGGTTGTCATGAGGCAGCCATGATTAATTACTGTGCATGGAGCAAAGACAGTAAGGTATCTAGAACTGAGAAAAGGTCAGAGCCTGCCTAGACTTCCTGCCCATCTCTGTACTGGAAGGATCTAATTAGGCATCAGGCCAAATCTCACCCTGCCCCAGCAAACTTGGGACAAACCCTATGAAAGGACCTTGCCCAGGAGGTCAAGAATAAGTTCTTTATTCCCTCCTGAAAGAGGAGCTCTCTGCACCCTCCACTCCCTCCAACACACACACACATATACCCACCTGGCTAGGTGACCTCAAGCAAGTCACTTTCCTACTCTAAGCCTCATGTCTCTCTGCAAACTGCCCCCAGGATTGTTGTAACAGTTACTGCTAACATGTCTTTTAAAAGTTTTGTAACTCAGGCTTCATAAATCGACAGCTCAAGTCTCAGGAGCCTATACAGTGATTAATTTTTGCCAAAATTTTGAAGTGAGAGATTTCACATAAATAGACTCTTGTCCATCTTATCTTGAAAAATTAATATTGTTTACCCTGAGCCCACATTCCAGCATGGCAATGTAATGCTGTGGTTCTATTTTGCCAGTCCCTGTAGACCTGCATGTGTACCCTTGCACCAGGGTTCCCATTTACCTACTTCAGGTCCCTGGGTCAGGGATGTGTCCCTCATAGAAATACTGGGTGCTGTGGTTGTATGGCTTTGGCCTTTTTCCCTAGAATCCTTTGATGGGATTTCCATTATCTTTCTTCCTCCAGGTGCTGAAAACCACTTAATAATTAATTAGGTAGCTAATAATAGCCAATCGGGACTTTTAAAAAATGTTCTAAGCCACACTGTTTCAGACCCTGGGTATACAATGCTGAACAAAACAGCAATGATAACTGCCCTCAGGGAGCAATCAGACATGACTCATCACCACACAGATTAACACATCATCACAAATTCCTCTAAGGAGAAAAGAACATATATTTACACATGTGAAATCCATGGGGTTTTTTGTTTGTTTTCATTTTTATTTTTTTAACAAAGATTTACTCTGGGTCAGCCTGTATGGGAAACATGGAATGAAATTAGATATGGTCACTGTGTGCAGGCAACTCACAGGCTGATGGAAATATGGGCACATCAAGAGATTCTGTTAGTTTCAGCCTATGAGAATGGAAGTCCAGGATACTTGTTAGAGGAGAGGTATTTATCCTATTCTGGGAACAAAATCTATAAAGAATGTCTACAAAGCAATAAGGAAAAAATACAAAAGATGAAAAGCAATGGCTCTTAAATTAATGAAAACATAACTGCAGATTCAACTCCCAGTCAGAGCATGTGAGACTGTGGGTTTGGTCCTGGTTGAGGTGCATATGGGAGGCAGCCAATCAGTGTTTTTCTCTCACATCGATGTTTCTGTCCCTCCCATCTCCCTTCTCTGACAAAAACCTCCCTCCTTTCCTCGTCTTAAAAGCAATGGCAAATTGTCCTCAGGTGAGGATTATAAATAAATAAATAGATAGATAAATTATACTGTTCTTATATTTATTTATTTTTCTTTATTGTTCTATTACAGTTATCCCATTTTTCCCTGTTGCTCTCCCTTCTCCCACAATCAATCTCCTCCTTGTTGTCAATGTCCATGGGTCATTTACCCTAGTTCTTTGACTAGACCCTTTCCCTTTTTTACCATCCCCCCTTCCTCCTTCCCACTGGTCACTGTCAATCTGTCCCTTATTTCCATGCCTCTGGTTCTATTTTGCTCACTAATTTTGTTGTTGTTGTTGATTAGGTTTTTGTATTAGATGAGATCATATGGTATTTGTGTTTCCCTCCTGGCTAATTTCACTTAGTAACACTTTCCATTTCTATCCATGGTGTCACAAAATGTAGGAGTTTCTTCTTTCTTTCTGCTGCATAGTATTTCATTGTATAAATGTACCACAGTTTTTTGATCCATTCATCATCCACTAATGGGCATGTTGGCTGTTTCCAGAACTTGGCTGTTATAAATTGTGCTGCTATGAACATAGGGGTGCATAGGTTCTTCTGAACTGGTATTTTAGGCATCTTCAGGCATAATCCTAGCAGTGGAATTGCTGGATCAAAAGGCAATTCCATTTTTAGTTTTCCTTTTTTTCTTTTTAAATATTTTATTTATTATTTTTAGAGAGAGGGGAAGGAAGAGAGGCAGAGGTGGGGAGAGACCAATGTATGATTGCCTTTCACCTGCCTCCAGCTACAGACCTGGCTGGAGAACTGACTTGCAACCTGGTTATGTGCCCTGGCTGGGAATTGAACCAGTGACTTTTGGGTTTGCAGGCAGGCACCTTATCCGCTGTACCACCATCCAGGGCCATTTTTAGTTTTCTGAGGAAATTCCATGCTGTTTTCCACAGTGGCTGCACCAGTCTGCATTCCCTCCAACTGTGCACTAGGGTTTTCTTTTCTCCACATCCTCACCAATACTTATTGTTTATGGATTTGTTGATGATGACCATTCTGACAGGTATAAAGTGGTATCTCATTGTGGTTTTGATTTGCATTTCTCTAATGGCTAGTGATGTTGAGCATCCTTTCATATGACTATGGCCTTCTGTATGTCCTCCTTGGAAAAGTGTTCAGGTTTCTTTAGCTGAGCAGAAACTTTTTAGTTTGATGTAGTCCCATTTGTTTATTTGTTCCTTTATTTCCCTTGCCCTAGGAGATGTATCAGTGACAATATTGCTGCATGGTATATCTGAAGTTTTACTTCCTGTGTTTTCCTCTAGGCCTTTTATGGTGTCATGGCTTACATTTAAATCTTTTATTCATCTTGAATTTATTCTGGTATATGGTATATATTGGTAGTCTAGTTTATTTTTCTTTTTCTTTTCTTCTTTCTTTCTTTCTTTTTTTTTTAAATTTTATTGTTGTTGTATTACATCCATCCCTTTTTTGCTCCCCTGTGTCCCCCTCCCCACCCACCCTTTCCCCCCAAAGTCAATCCCACCTGTTGTCCATGTCCATGGTTCCTCTTTCTTTCTTTCTTTTTTTTTTTTTTTGCATGTCCTTGTCTAGTTCTCCCAACACCATTTGTTGAAGAAGCTATTTTTACTCCATGTTATACTCTTTACCCATTTGTCAAATATTAATTGACCATAGAGACCTGGGTTTATTTCTGGGCTCTCTATTCTGTTCCATTGATCTATATGCCCATTCTTATGCCAGTATTAGACTATCTTGATTACTGTGGCCTTGTAATATAGTTTGATATCAGATATTGTAATTCCTCCTACTTTGTTCATCTTCCTCAAGATTGCTGAGGCTATTTTGGGTCATTTTTGGTTCTTTAAGTTTTTGAAATATTTGTTCTAGTTCTGTGAAGTATGTCATTGTATTTTAATAGTGATTGCATTGAATCTATAAATTGTTTTATTTTTTTATGATTTTACTTATTATTTTCAGAGAGAGGGGAAGGGAGAGAGGTAGAGAGGGAGAGAGACATTAATGTATGGTTGCCTTCCACCTGCCTCCAGCCATGGAACTGGCTGGAGACTTGGCTTGCAACCGGGTTATATGCCCTGGCTGGGGAATTGAACCAGCAACCTTTGGGTTCAGAGGCTGATGCCTTATCCATTGTGCTACGAGCCAGGCCTGGGTTTTGTTTTTTTGTTTTTTGGTTTTTTCCTTGATTAAATACTCTTTCCCTGCCCTGGCTCGGTGGATTAAACACCTAAAGGTTGCTGGTTCCACTACCAGTCAGGGGACAGGGTTGGGTTGAGGCCAGGTTATGGGCATGTGAGAGGCAAGGGATCAATGTATCCCACACATTGATGTTTCTCTTCCTTTCTCCAACCCTCTCTAAAAGTAAATCAATAAAATCTTTAAAAAACAAAAAAACAAACCCGGTGTTCCTAAGGAGGTGGGGGAGATAAGCTAGTGGGACTGTCATGTGATCCACTCTTGGAATGGCAATATCAAATTTACAAAAACATTTATGTTTTGAGTCAAGAATTCTATTTATAGGTAGATATGCTCTTAGTGTTGTGAATTTACAATAAATTTCACTGCAGCTTTTTATATTATGGATGTAGGTTTGGGTGCCTGGAGAAAGGGTTTAGATAGATATTGAAGTAGAAACAAATAGACATATATATAAGTATGTATACACATATATCCTATATAAAAAAAAATAAAGACTAAAAACCAAAATGAAAAACAATATTAAGAAATAAAGATGGAGAAGAACAGATATTTGCCAAGAAGAGAAGTCAGAAAATAACATTCCCTGGATGGCTAGAACATGGGGAAACAAGGTCTTCTGCACTATTGACTGGGATGTAAATTTCTACAAGTATATAGAGGAGTATTTCAGCTGTATCTAGTAAAGTTGAAAATGTCAATGCCATGTGATCTGGCAATTCCTCTTCTAGGCATATGAGAAATCCTCACACATGAGTAAAAGTGATGTGGACAAGGATATTGGGGCACTATTGTAAAATAAAGACAAATTTTTAAAAAGGAACTTTGGAAGGACCAGTATGGCAGAGGAGTAAGTGGAGCTAAACCAATATCCTCCCATGTCCCATCTGGAATTACTTTTTTTGGAGAAAAATTCAGCTGGAATTACCAACAGAACACCAACTGGACAGAACAGAATAGGATACCTCATCACAACATGACTGGTAGGAATCACGGAAACGCAAGAGGGCTGATGGACCCCCATTGGAGGCAGCAGCCAAAAGAATGGAGCCAGGGGCTCTACCTGAGAAGGGTGGGTTCTGGTCCCACAGCTGGGTTTCCCAGCCTACAGAAACACAGCAGAGAGTAGAGCAGCATCCAGCTGAGAAGGGCAGAAAGCTATGGAATTTACTTGCCTAAAAGAGTGCTGGAGACAGAGAACTAAGGTGACCACAATGAAAATACATTGGCATCCAGCTACCCAGGGCTCCAGCAGAGGGCAGAGTGGACTGGAGATGCTTGTTTGTGGCAGTGGCTTGGAGGAGGGAAGTAGGGGAGCAGCTGTGGGGATCCCGGTGCTGACTCATTGCCCAAGCCTCAGGGGAATATGCTGTGCCAAATGGCTTCTGTATGAGAATTCACGCAGTCAGTCCTGCCCAGTGGCGTATGAGCTTGGTGGCTAATCATGGATTCATTGGTTTGCAACTCAGTTGGTTAATCTTGCCCAGTGGCACCTGGGCTTGGAAACTGATCACAGATTCATTGGGTTACAATTGAATATTTCTGTGTAGCCCAGTGGCCACTTAGCCAGGCAGCTGATCACAGGCTGATTGGATTACAATGAAACCTAAAAATGGGAAGAAAAAGAAACAGTTCATTACCAAAAGGAAAGGAGGAATCCCCAGAAAGATCACCAAATGAAATAGAAGCAAGCAAAGTACCAGATTTGGAATTAAAAAATGATGATAAAGAAGGTTAATGAGCTCAGCCAGTTCAAAGAAAACTACAAACAACTCCAGGGGAACTACAAACAACTCAAGGAAATCAACAAGGAACTTACTGAGAACCACACCAGCATTAAAAAGGTTTTAGACACTATCAATAAGAGCCAGGAGGAAATGAAGAATACAATTTCTGAATTGAAGAATACAGTAGAAGGAATCAACAGCAGGCTAGAGGAAGCAGAGGACTGGATCAGCAAGCTGGAGGGCAACGTAGAAAAATATTCCAAGATAGTGCAACAGAATGAAAAAAAAAAAACAAAAAACAAAAAAAAACCTGAAACAAGAATGAAGAGGTTTTAGCCCTGACTGGTGACTCAGTGGATAGTCACCAGCCTGTGAACCCAAAGGTCGCTGGTTCAATTCCCAGCCAGGGCACATAACGAGGTAGCAAACAAGGTCACCAGCCAGGTCTATAGCAGGAGGCAGGTGAAAGGCAACCATACATTGATATTTCTCTCCCTCTCTGCCTCTCTCCTTTCCCCTCTCTCTAAAAACAATAAAAAATATATTTTGGGGGAAAAAAGAATGAAGAGGTTATAAGACAGCTGCAGGACAACATGAAATGCAATAATATCTGTATCATAGGGATACCAGATGATGAGTGAAAACGTTACTCAAGTTCAGGGTCCCAATGAGAATGAACCCAAACAGACCTGCTCCAAGACACATAATTAAAATGGCAGATTTCAAAGACTAAGAGAGAATCCTACAAGCATCAAGAGAGAAATAGCAAATAACATATAAGATGGCTCCAATAAGGTTATCAAATGATTTCTCAACAGAAACAATACAAGCCAGAAGGGAATGGCAAAAAATATTCCAAGTAATGGGAAACAAAGGCCTGCAACCAAGAATACTCTACCCAGCAAGACTCTCGTTCAAAATGGAAGGAGAAATAAGGAGTTTCTCAGACAAAAGAAGACTAAAAGAATACATCTCTACCAAACCAGCATTGCAAGAAATGCTAAAGGGTTTGCTTTTAAAAAATGAAGATACAGAGAGAGACAGAGAGGAACACAAGTACAAAGGGAGGGAATGGTAATAAATAAGTATCTATCGATAATAACCTTAAATGTAAACAGATTAAATGTGCCAATCAAAAGACATAGGGTAGGTGAATGGATAAGAAAACATGACCCACATATATGCAGCCCTCAAGAGACCTACCTCAGAACAAAAGATTGATACAGAATGAAAATGAAGGGATGAAAAAACATATATTAAGCAAATTTACACACAAAAAAGGCTGGGGTAGCAATACTTATTTCAGACAAAATAGATTTTATGATGAAGGCCATAAAAAGAGACAAAGAAGGACATTTCATAATACTTAAGGGAACAACCAATCAAGAAGATATAACTCTGGAAAGCTTACATGCAACCACCATAGCAGCACACAAATATATAAGGAAACTCTTGAAGGACTTCAAGAAGGATATGGACAGCAACACAATAATAGTAGGGGATTTTATTACACATTTTAATACACATTATCAAGAATGGACAGATCTTCCAAACAACAACAACAACAACAACATAAACCCAAGGATACTATAGCACTGAACAACACTCGAGATGAAATGGATTTAACTAATATAAACAGAAATTCTCACCCCAAAGAAGCAAAATACACATTCTTTTCAAATACACATGGAACATTCTCTAAGATAGACCACATGGTAGGTCACAAGACAAGCCTCCACAAATACAGGAAAATTGAAGTCATGCCAAGCATTTTCTCGAATCACAATGGATTGAAATTAGAAACCAACCTCAAGAGAAAAAACCAAAAACACTCTAATTCATGGAGACTGAATAACATGCTTTTAAGTAAGGAATGGATAAACAATGAGATTAAAAAAGAAAATCAGAAAATTTCTAGAAACAAAGACAATAAATACACAAATCCTATGGGTCACAGCAAAGGCAGTCCTCAGAGGGAAAGTCATAGCAATACAGGCCTACCTAAAAAGGTTAAAAGAAGCTCATACAAACAACCTGACCATAAAGCTGCAAGAACTAGAGGAGCAACAACAAAGCCCAGAGCAAGTAGAAGGAAGGAAATCATCAAGATCAGAGCAGAACTAAATAACTTAGAGACTCAAACTACAATTAGAAGAATCAATGTGTCCAGGAGCTGATTCTCTGAAAAAATAAACAAAATTGAAGCCTTTAACCAGACTCATCAAGAAAAAGAGATAGAGAACCCAAATAAACAGAATCAGAAATGACAGAGGAGAAATCACAACTGATACTTCGGAAATACAAAGGATTATAAGAAACTACTACAAATAACTATATGATGAGAAATATGACAACCTGGGTGAAATGGACACATTTTGGAAATGTATAATCTACCAAAACTGAATTCAGAAGAAGCAGAAAGCCTAAATAGGCCAATAACAACTAGTGAAACTGAAGAAGTAATTAAAAAAACTCCCAGCACACAAGAGCCCTGGATCAGGTGGCTACACAGGTCAGTTTTACCAAACATCTAGAGAAGAACTAACTCCTATCCTTCTCAACCTATTCCAAAATATCCTAGAAGAGGGAAGACTTCCAAACTCTTGCTATGAGGCCAATATTATTCTAATCCCAAAACCAGGGCAAGACACAACAAAGAAAGAAAACTCTAGGCCAATATTTCTGATGAACATAGATGCTAAGATTCTCAACAAAATATTGGCCAACCAGATCCAGCAATGCATGAAAAAGATCATACTCCATGATCAAGTGGGATTCATCTCAGGGATGCAAGTATTGTACAACATTCCCAAATCAATACACATAATACACCACATAAACAAAATGAAAGACATGATCTGTTGATCATATCAACAGATGCTGAAAAAGCATTTGATAAAGTACAGCAACCATTTGTGATAAAAACCCTCATCGAAATGGGAATAGAGGGAGCATACCTCAACATAATAAAGGCTATGTATGAGAAACCTGAAGCCAATATCATGCTCAATGGGCACACACTAGAAGCTTTCCCCCTAAGATCAGGAACAAGACAAGGCTGTCTACTTTCTCAACTTCT
This sequence comes from Noctilio leporinus, assembly GCA_004026585.1. NCBI lineage: Eukaryota > Metazoa > Chordata > Mammalia > Chiroptera > Noctilionidae > Noctilio > Noctilio leporinus. The sequence continues at coordinate 34,334 of PVIW01005558.1, read as the reverse complement.
GTTCAATATTGTTTTGGAAGTTCTAGCCATAGCTATCAAACAAGAAAAAAGGAATCAAATGTATCTAAATTGAAAGGCAGGAAGTAAAACTGTCACTATTTACATATGACATGATAGTGTACATACAAAACATGATATACTCCACCAAAAACCTACTCAATGTAATAAACAAATTTAGCAAAATAGCTGGATATAAAGTCCATATTCAGAAATCAAAAGCATTTTTGTATACCAATAATGAAACATCAGAGATAGAAGCTAGAAAACAAATCCCATTTACCATAGCAACAAGAAAAATAAAGTACTTAGGAATAAACTTAACTAAGAAGGTGAAAGACCAGTACTCAGAAAACTACAGAACATTGAAGAAAGAAATTAAGAAAGATACAGATAAATGGAGGCACATACCATGTTCATGGATGGGCAGAATTAACATCATTAAAATGTCCATATTACCCAAAGCAGCCTATAGAGTCAATGCAATCCCAATTAAAATACCAATGACATATTTCACAGATATAGAAAAAATACTTCAAATATTTATTTGGAGCCAAAAATGACCACGAATAGCCACAGCAATATTGAGAAAGAAGAGCAGGAGGAATTACAATATCTGTTATCAAACTCTATTACAAAGTAACTGTAATTAAAACAATCTGGGAGTGGCATAAGAATAGACATATAGATCAATGGAACAGAGAGAGCCCAGAAATAAACCCAGGACTCTATGGTCAATTAATATTTGACAAAGGCAAAAGAACAAAAAATGGAATAAAAATAGTCTCTTCCACAAGTAGTACTGGGAGAACTGGACAGGGACATGCAAAAATAAATAAATAAAACTAGACAACCACCTTACACCATACATCAGAATAAACTCAAGATGGATAAAGGACTTCAACATAGGCTGTGAAATCATAAGAGTCTTAGAGGAAAACATAGAAAGTAAAATTTCAGATATTCTATGCAGAAATGTTTTCACTGATACTTCTCCAAGGGCAAAGGAAATAAAGAAACAAACAAATGGGACTATATCAAACTGAAAAGTTTCTGTTCAGCTAAAGAAAACATCAGCAAAATTAAAAGGGAATCAACTGTATGGGAAAACATATTTGCCAATGATACCTCAGATAAGGGTTTGATATCCAAAATATATAAAGAACTTACGTGACTCAACACCAGGAAGACAGACAGCCCAATTCAAACGTGGGCAAAGAACCTGAACAGACACCTCTCTGAGGAGGACATACAAAGAGTCCATAGGCAAATGAAAGAATGCTCAACAATACTAGCCATCAGAAAGGTGCAAATTAAAGCCACAGTAAGATACCACCTCATACCTGTCAGAATGGCAATCATCAACAAATCAACAAGCAAGTGTTGGCGAGGATGTGGGACAAAGGGAACCCTGGTGCACTGTTGGTGGGAATGCAGGCTGGTGCAGCCACTATGGAAAGCAGTATGGAGTTTCCTTAAAAAAGTAAAAATGGAAGTTCCTTTTGATCTAGCAATTCCACTACTAGGACTATACCCAAAGAACCCTGATACACCAATTCATAAGAACCTATGTACTCCTATGTTCATAGCAGTGCTACTTAAAATAGCCAAATGCTAGAAACAGCCTAAGTGTCCATCAGTGAATGAACAGATCAAAAAACTTTGGTACATTTACACCAAATGCTTCTTTCTTTCTGCTGTGGAATACTACACAGCAGAAAGAAAGAAGGAACTCCTATCTTTTGCAACAACATGGATGGAACTGGAGAGTATTATGCTCAGTGAAATAAGCCAGTCAGTGAAAGAGAAACACCATATGATGTCACCCATTACAGGACATTAATGAACAAAACAAACAAACAAGCAATACAGAACCAGAGACATGAATACAGGGAACATACATTCAAAGGCCAGAGGGGAGGGGGGAGAAGGAGGCAAAGAAGGGGAGCAGTTTAGTCAAGGAACTAGCTTAGAAGACCCATGGACATGGACAACAAGTGGGATTGACTTTCGGGGGGAATGGGTTGATGGGGAAGGGGAGAGAATTGGGGGGTGGGCAGATGGGATGAATGTAATACAATAACAATAAAATTTAAAAAATAAATTTAAAAAGTGAAATAAAATGTAGGATCTTCACATAACAAAAATAAAAACAAGAAAACTTTGGCATCAAGCTAATGACCTGTCTAAAGGGTGCTGGATATACAAATAATGGGACGTTCTTTGCATAACATGCTATATATAGTGACATTGTATGGATAGATGTAAAGCACATAAGGTTTTAATCAAAGAAAGAACTTCCAGAATTTTAAGCACAAAATAGTACTATATATTGTTTATAATAAAGCATATGAAGTAAAAGTATAAGAACATAAATGGAATTAAATCTTCTGGAAGATTTAAAACTAAGGTCTAGAAAACAGCAAGCCATGTCATGTTCTTGGATGAAAAAGTGTAGTACCATAAAAATGTCAATTCTCACACTTTTTGTATAATTCAAAATAAAATACCAACAGAGTGATTTTCTAAAAAACTAGATTAAATGACCTGAAAGATCATGTGGCAGAATAAATGTTCAAAGATAATGTAGGAAAATTGAAAAACAAAATAACGCGGGATTTTTATCTTACTGTAAATAAAGACATTCTAAATCTACTATAACCAAATCAGCATAGCATTAACAGGAATAAACGATTGAAAATACTGGACAGTAACATGCAAAAAGATAAAATTAGACCACCAACTAACACCATACACCAGAATAAACTCAAGATGGATAAAGGATTTAAACATAAGCCGTGCCATCAAACAGGTCCTAGAGAAAAATAGAGGCAGTAAACTTTTTGATATCCTACACCGAAATATATTTACTGATACTTCACCAAGGTCAAAGGAAATAAAAGAACAAATCAACAAATGGGACTATATCAAATTGAAAAGTTTCTGTTCAGCTAAAGAAAATACCAGCAAAATGAAAAGGGAACCAACTGTATGGGAAAACATAATTGCCAACGATACCCCACACAAGAGTTTGATCTCCAAATATATAAAGACCATATGCAACTCAACACCAGGGAGACAGACAGCACAATTTTAAAATGGGCAAAAGACCTAAACAGCCACTCACTGAGGAAGACATACAACGGGCCCAGAGGCATATGAAAGAATGCTCAACATCAGTAGCCATCGGAGAGATGCAATTTAAAACTACAATAAGATACCACCTCACCCCTGTCAGAATGGCAATCAACAAATCAACCAACAACAAGTGCTGGCAAGGATGTGGGGCAAAGGGAACCCTGGTGCACTGTTGGTGGGAATGCAGGCTGGTGCAGCCACTATGGAAAACAGTATGGAGTTTTCTTAAAAAACTAAAAATGGAAGTTCCTTTTGATCCAGCAATTCCACTACTAGGACTACACCCGAAGAATCCTGAAACACCAATTAAAAAAAAAAAAATTTGTATTTTTGTTGTATTACATCCATCCCCTTTTTGTTCCCCTCTGTCCCCCTCCCCACCCACCCATTCCCCCCAAAGTCAATCCCACCTGTTGTCCATGTCCATGGCTCCTTTATACTAGGTTCTTGTCTAAGCTGCTCCCCTTTCTTCCTCTGCCTCCCCACTCCCCCCAACCCCTTTCCCCCTGACCACTGAAGGCTTATTCACTGTATTCATATATTTGGTTCTGTTTTGCTTGTTATTAGTTTTGTTCATTATTGTCCTCTAATGGGTGCAATCATATGATATTTGTCCTTCACTGACTGGCTTATTTCACTAAGCATAATATTCTCCAGTTCCATCCATGTTGTTGCAAAGGGTACAAGTTCCTTCTTTCTTTCTGCTACATAGAATTCCATTGTGTAAATGTACCAAAGTTTTTTGATCCAATCATCCACTGATGGGCACTTAGGCTGTTTCCAGCACTTGGCTATTG
>PVIW01005558.1:0-30302 GCA_004026585.1 Noctilio leporinus | reverse complement strand
ATATACATAGATTCTTATGAATTGGTGTTTCAGGATTCTTTGGGTATAGTCCAAGTAGTGGAATTGCTGGATCAAAAGGCATTTTCATTTTTAGTTTTTTAAGGAAACCCGATACTGTTTTCCACAGTGCCTGCACCAGCCTACATTCCCATCAACAGTGCACCAGGGTTCCCTTTGCCCCACACTTGTTGTTTGTTGATTTGTTGATAATTGCCATTCTGACAGGTGTGAGGTGGTATCTTATTGTGCTTTTAATTTGCATCTCTCTGATGACTAGTGATGTTGAGCATTCTTTCATATGCCTCTGGGCCCTTTGTATATCTTCCTCAGTGAGTTGTCTGTTCAGGTCCTTTGCCCATTTTTTGATTGGGCTGTCTGTCTCCCTGGTGTTGAGTTGCATTAGTTCTTTATATATTTTGATATATATAATCAAACCCTTGTCTGAGGTATCATTGGCAATTATGTTTTCCCATACAGTTAGTTCCCTTTGAATTTTGCTGATATTTTCTTTAGCTCAACAGAAACTTTTCGATTTGATATAGTCCCATTTGTTGATTTGTTCTTTGATTTCCTTTGACCTTGGTGAAGTATCAGTAAACATATTTCTGCATAGGATATCCAAAAGTTTACTGCCTATATTTTTCTTCAGGACCTGTATGATGGCACTGCTTATGTTTAAATCCCTTATTCATCTTGAGTTTATTTTGGTGTATGGTGTAAGTTGGTGGTCTAATTTTATCTTTTTGCATGTTGCTGTCCAGTTCTCCCAACACCATTTGTTGAAGAGACTGTTTTTACTCCATTGGATGTTCCTTCTCCCTTTGTCAAATATTAGTTGACCATAGAGTCCTGGGTTAATTTCTGGGCTCTCTATTCTGTTCCATTGGTCTATATGTCTATTCTTATGCTAGTACCCGGCTGTTTTGATGACAGTAGCCTTGTAGTATAGTTTGATATCAAATATTGTGATTCCTCCTACCTTGTTCTTCTTTCTCAAGATTGCTGTGGCTATTTCTGGGCATTTTTGGCTCCATGTAAATTTTTGAAGTATTTTTTCTATTTCTGTGAAGTCTGTCATTGGTATTTTAATTGGGATTGCATTGAATCTGTAGATTGCTTTGGGTAGTATGGACATTTTAATGATGTTAATTCTTCCCATTCATGAACATGGTATATGCTTCCATTTATTTGTATCTTCCTTGATTTCTTTCTTCATTGTTCTGTAGTTTTCTGAGTACAGGTCTTTTACCTCCTTGGTTAAGTTTATTCCTAGGTACTTTATTTTTCTTGTTGCTATAGTAAATGTGAATTGTTTTTTGCTTCTATTTCTGTTGTTTAATTATTGGTATACAAAAATGCTTTTGATTTCTGGATATTGACTTTATACCCAGCTATTTTGCTAAATTTGCTTATTAGGTTGAGTAAGTTTTTGGTGGAGCCCATCAGGTTTTGTACGTACAATATCATATCATCTGCAAATAATGACTGTTTGATTTCTTCCTTTCCAATTTGGATACCTTTGATTCCTTTTTCTTCTCTGATGGCTATAGCTAGAACTTCCAAGACAATGTTGAATAGAAGTGAAGAAAGTGGACAGCCTTGTCTTGTTCCTGATCTTAGGGGGAAAGCTTTCAGTTTTTGTCCATTAAGTATGATGTTGGCTTCAGGTTTCTCATAGATGGCCTTTGTGATGTTGAGGTATGCTCCCTCTATTCCCATTTTGCTGAGGGTTTTTTTTTTTTATCATAAATGGTTGCTGTACTTTATCAAATGTTTTTCAGCATCTATTGATATGATCATATGGTTTTTGTCTTTCAATTTGTTTATGTGGTGTATTACATTTATTGTTTTATGAATGTTGTACCAGCCTTGCATCCCTTGGATGAAACCCACTTGATCATGGTGTATGATCTTTGTAATATACTGCTGAATCCAATTGGTCAATACTTTGTTGAGAATTTTAGCATCTATGTTCATCAGAGATATTGGCCTGTAGCTTTCTTTCTTAGTTGTATCTTGCCCTGGTTTTGGGAATAGAATAATGTTGGCCTCATAGAAAGAGCTTGGGAGTCTTCCCTCTTCCTGAATTTTTTGGTATAGTTTGAGGAGGATAGGAGTTAATTCTTCTTTAAATGTTTGGTAAAATTCACCTGTGTAGCCATCCGGTCCAGGGCTTTTGTGCTTTGGGAGATTTTGGATTACTTCTTTAATTCCACTAGTTGTTATTGGCCTATTCAGGCTTTCTGCTTCTTCTGGGTTCAGTTTTGGTAGATTATACCTTTCCAGAAATGTGTCCATTTCATCCAGGTTGTCATATTTTTTGTCATAGAGTTGTTTGTAGTAATTTCTTACAATCTTTTGAATTTTGAGGTATCACTTGTGATTTCTCCTCTGTCAGTTTTGATTCTGTTTATTTGGGTCCTCTCTCCCTTCTTTTTGATGAGTCTGGATAATGGCTTGTCAATTTTATTTATTTTTTCTAAGAACCAGCTCCTGGACCTGTTGATTCTTCAAATTATAGTTTGAATCTCTGAGTTATTTAGTTCTGCTCTGATCTTGATGATTTCGTTCCTTCTACTTGCTCTGGGCTTTGTTTGTTGTTGCTCCTCTAGTTCTTGTAGCTTTGTGGTTAGGTTGTTTTTATAAACTTCTTGTAACATTTTTAGGAAGGCCTGTATTGCTATAAATTTCCCCCTGAGATATGTGTTTGTTGTATCCCATAGGTTTTGGGCTTTTGTGTATTCATTGTCATTTGTTTCCAGGAACTTTTTGATTTCATCTTTGATCTCATTGTTAACCCATTCATTGCTTAAAAGCATGTTATTCAGTCTCCATGAGTTAGAGAATTTTTGGTTTTTCCCCTTGAGATTGGTTTCTAGTTTCAAGCCATTGTGATCTGAGAAGAAACTTTGTATGATTTCAATTTTCCTGTATTTGTGGTGGCTTGTCTTGTGACATACCATGTAGTCTATCTTAGAGAATGATCCATGTGCATTTGAAAAGAATGTGCATTTTGCTTCTTTGTGGTAAAAGACTCTGTATACATCAGTTAGGTCAATTTCCTCTAGAGTGTTGTTCAATGCCACAACATCTCGGGGGATTTTTTGTTTGGAAGATCTGTCCATTGTTGATAGTGGGGTATTAAAATCCCCTACTAATAGTGAAACACCAATTCTTAAGAACCTATGTACCCCTATGTTCACAGCAGCACTATTTACAATAGCCACATGGTAGAAACAGCCTAAGTTCCCATCAGTGGATGATTGGATCAAAAAACTTTGGTACACTTACACAATCTAATACTACACAGCAGAAAGAAAGAAGGAACTCTTACCCTTTGCAACAACATGGATGGATCTCAAAAGTATTATGCTCTAGTGAAATAATCCAGTCAGTGAAAGACAAAGACCATATGATCTAACCCATTATAGGATAATAATGAACAAAACAAACAAGCAAAACAGAACCTGATATATGAATACAGTAAATAGGCCTTCAGTGGGCAAGGGAATGGGGGGTGGTTGGAAGGGGGGAGAAAGAGGCAAGGAAGGGGAGCAGTTTAGACAAGAATCTAGTATGGAAGAACCATGGACGTGGAAAACATGTGGGATTGACTTTGTTGTTGAATGGGTGGGTGGGGAAGGGGACAGAGGGGAACAAAAAGGAGAATGATGTAATACAACAACAATATAATTAAATTAAAAATAAGAAAAAAAATAAAGAAAAGAATAGGGAATCTGATTATATAGAGCCAAGCTCTGGAGATAAAGCGAGTGGAGGAGGACAGGTGCCTGTGGCCAAGAATTGCTGGGAGAGACAGCAGGCTTGCGATAGTGCCCAGCAGCCACCAGTAACCATAGAAGTACTCTGGAAACCAGCAGGTGGCCTGTGCAGGTGGCTGGTGTGCAGGCATTGGTGGAGACCAGCAACAGCTGGTTTGGACGGGTGTCATCATGGAGGAGAACGTCTTCACTAAAGAGCTGGAACAGTGGATTGAGCAGCTGAGTGCAAGCAGCTCTCTAAGCCCCAGGTCAAGAGCCTTTGCGAGAAACCTAAAGAATTCCTGACAAAAGAACCCAATGTACAAGAAGTTCTATGTCCAGTCACTGTCTATGGAGATATGCATGGGCAATTTCATGTTTAGAATTGGTGGCAAGTCACCAGATACAAATTTCTTATTTATAGGTGATTATGTTAACAAAGGGTACTATTCAGTTGAAACAGTTACTCTGTTTGTACTCTTATGGTTCTTTTTAGTGAACACATCACTGTTCTTGGAGAAAACCATGAGAGCAGACAGATCACACAAGCATAAGGTTTCTGTGATGAATGCTTAAGGAAACATGGAAATGCAAATGTTTGGAAATACTTTATAGATCTTTTTGATTATCTTCCTCTCACTGCTTTGGTGGATGGACAGAACTGTCTACATGGTGGCCTCTCACCCTCCATACACTGGATCACATCAGAGCACTTGATCACCTACAAGAAATTTCAATGAGGGTCCAGTGTGTGACTTGCTGTGGTCAGACCCAGAAGACTGTGGTGGTTGGGGTCTATCTCCTTGAGGAGCTGGTTACACCTTTGGGCAAGATATTTCTGAGATATTTAATCATGTTAATGGCCTCATATTGGTGTCCAGCTGGTGATGGAGAGACATAACTGGTGTCATGGCTGGAATATAGTAATGATTTTCAGTGCTCCAAACTATTATCATTGTGGTAACCAAACTGCAATCATGGAACTTGATGATACTATAAAATACTCTTTCTTATAGTTTGACCCAGCACCTTGCAGGGGGTGAGCTACATGTTACTCATCATACCCCAGACTACTTCCTGTAAAAAAAATTTTAAACTTATACAGTATTGCCATGAACCATATTTTGACCTAATGGAAATGAGAAGAGCAACAGTAACTCCAAAGTGTCTGAGAATAGTTAACATTCAGAAAACTTGTTTTCACATGGACCAAAAGATGTGCCATATAAAAATACAAAGCCTGTTGACATCAGCATTCATGACCACTTTAGAATGAACCAGATTTTTGCATGCTGAAGCAACACTGTTGGTCAAGAAACCAAAGGAATCAGTTTCTTGCATAGTATTACTTGTAGTTACTTTTGCTTCCTCTGAGAAGAGAGACTGCAGATAATAAGATATAAACATTAACACCTCGTGAATACAATTTAACTTCCATTTAGCTATAGCTTTACTCAGCATGACCATAGATAAGGATAGCAACAATCATTGGAGCTTAATGAACATTTTTCAAAAGAAGTACCAAGCCCCACCCCCCTCTACTTGTGAGTTTTTAAATCATTCTGTTTATTTTAGGGATACCATTTAATTTAATTGTATGATTTGTCTGTACTCAAGTTTATTTCCCTTCTCAAATCTCAGCCTCATGTTGTTTTTTGTTATTGTCAGACCCTGGTGAGTTGTTTTGAACAGAACTGTTTTCCCCCTATTGTAAGATGATGTTACTGCACAAGAACACTGCTGTGTTCTTCATAAGAAACTTGTGAACTAAGAACTAAAAGAAAGAAAGAAGGAAAAAGAAGAAAGAGAGAGAGAGAGGAAGGAAGGAAGGAAGGAAGGAAGGAAGGAAGGAAGGAAGGAAGGAAGGAAGAAAATAATAGGAAATCTAAAAATAGATTTCAGGCCCTGACTGGTGGAGCAGTGGATAAGATGCCAGCCTGCAAACCCAAAGGTTGCTGGTTTGATTCCCAGCCAGGGCACAAAACCAGGTTGCAAGCCAGGTCTCCAGCCAGGTCAAAGGCAACCATACATTGATGTCTCTGTCCCTCTGCCTCTTTCCCTTCCCCCCTCTCTAAAAATAATAAATAAAATATTTTAAGTAAATAAATAAAAAATAGATCTCAGGATATTTAAGAATATAATATATGTCAGAGGTAGTATTTTAATTCAGTGGAAAGGGGGTATATTATGAAATCAATGGTGTTAGCACAAGTGGAATCCATCTGGAAGAAAATAAAATTAGACTCTTCTTATATACTAAAATTCCCAATCAATTAAAATTTAAATGTGAAATAAATATCAAACTTGCAAGTCTCTCAGTGAAGACCTGTGTGAACAGCATGTTCATAGAGAACAGTGTGTGTGAAGGCCAGTGAGTGAAAGAGCTCAGCAAGTTCTGGAAAAGGTGGATGCTCCATGTAACTGGGATGAAAGGAAAGGCCAGGGATGCAGGGAGTCTCCCTAGAGCCATTACCATCTCTTCACTTTGTATGCTATTTCATTAATCTTTTTCTTTAAATCAATTCATGTCTTTATAAATCAACCTGTTTCTAAAAAGAAAATTTGTACTACTGACAAAATCATAGGTTCAGTAGGCTAGTTATATATTTTCTGAATCACATGAAAATAAATGCATTGACTATGAAGATGGCAAAAATGGCCTGGGATTACCTTGATAAGTGGCATAAATTTGCATTTTAGAAGTTTCTCTGACACCTTGCATGTAGCGATGTCTGAAGTGGGTATGCCAGGGTTGAAGTAAGCAAGGGAGGTGGTTAGAACAATGATTTCCTAGAAAATAGTGAGGTATGACCCAAAGGTCATAGGGAACATCCTTCTCTGTCTTTTTTTTTTCTTTTTTTTTTTTTTACTATTATTATTCTTTTCCTTCTCTCTCTTAAACACCCACCTTCAATCTGTTATTCCAAAATTTGACAACTTCCCAGTGTCAATACAGCTACCACCTGGTCCAAGCTGCTATCATCTCACTTGGATTACTGTATCTCCCAGCTTCCCTACTATCTATTTAGAACACAGAAGCCAGAAGGATCCTGGGAAATTTTGAATCAGACAGTCAGACCCCATTCCTGCTATGCTCCTCACCTTCCCATGTTCCTGACTTACTCAGAATCTACACCATCTTGCCTCTTTAATCTCATTCATTACTTGCTTTAACTCCAGCCCAACTGGCTCCCTTGCTGTTTCTCAAACATACCTGACACATTCATCCCAGAACATTTGCTTTTCCCCAGATATCCACATAGTTTTCTTCACATCTCCCCAAATGTTGACTTCCCTGAGAAACATGAACTACCTACCGGTGAGAGCCAAGCCAGCTGTGGGTGACAACCAGGTTACAAATGGGTCCTAGAGGCTCTGCTGGCTCTGAGCAGGATCTGGGCAGAAAGGTGGTCCTGGAGCCTGAGTGAAGGCCAAGACTGCCTAAACCCTTGTGCCTAAAGCCAGTATATCCCTAACCTTTTTCAGTTACATGAGCCAATAATACAGCCTCCATACACACACTTTTTCTTTTTTCTTTTTAATTTTATTGTTGTTGTATTACATCCATCCTCTTTTTGCTCCCCTCTGTCCTCCTCCCCACCCACCCATTCCCCCCAAAGTCAATCCCACCTGTTGTCCATGTCCATGCTTCCTTTATACCAGGTTCTTGTCTAAGCTGCACCCCTTTCTTGCCTCTGCCTCCCCTCTCCCCCCAACTCCTTTCCCCCTGACCATTGAAGGCCTATTCATTGTATTCATATATTTGGTTCTCTTTTGCTTGTTGTTAGTTTTGCTCATTATTGTCCCATAATGGGTGAGATCATATGATATTTGTCCTTCACTGACTGGCTTATTTCACTAAGCATAATACTCTCCATTTCCATCTATGTTGTTGCAAAGGGTACAAGTTCCTTCTTTCTTTCTGCTATATAGAATTCCATTGTGTAAATGTACCAAAGTTTTTTGATCCAATCATCCACTGATGGGCACTTAGGCTGTTTCCAGCACTTGGCTATTGTAAATAGTGTAAATAGCTATGAACATAGGTGTACATAGGTTCTTATGAATTGGTGTTTCAGGATTCTTTGGGTATAGTCCAAGTAGTGGAATTACTGGATTGAAAGGCAGTTCCATTGGTCTGAGGTGGGTTTTTGTTTTGTTTTGTTTTTGATTTTTGCCTCATACTACTGAAAGTCCTAGAAATCAGAGTTGTGGTAGATTAAAAATGACTAACAGTTCTTTGTTACTGAGAAGAACATCTTTCTTCCCTTTGAGTCTGGGTGGGCTCTATGATAGCTTGATCAAGAGAAGGTGATGGAAGCGACACCCTAGTTTCCAGGCCCAGGCCTTACAAGATTTGTAGCTTCCACTCCCTATTTCTTGAAACCCTCTCCGTAAGTGTTCTAAGCTTCCATGTAAAAAAGTCCAGCTACCCAAGAATCCATGCATTCCTTACCCATGCTGTAAGGATCCCGAGCTAGTTTGGAGTAGAGGCTGTATGTGGAGCAAGAATTTCCCAACCAGCTATTCTATATATTAGTTATTTAAGCCATCCTAGCTAAACGTCCAGATTATCACCAGGCAGACATAAACCCTCTCTGCTGCATCCTGTCCAAATGCCTGACCCACAGTTGTGTGAGATATAATAACAGTAACCTATTTTATGCCACTAAGTTTTGGGGTAGTTTTTCTGATGCAATAGGTAAGTGCAAAAAAATTATTAGCAAAGAGCTACACATCTCTATTGGATTGAAAAATAAGACAGAGAGGTGGGGCTATTGACATGCATAGGATTGGCTCATTTCCTTGGGAATTCTTACATCCATATGGGCACAGGATGCATGGGTAGGATGGTGGAGCAGAAAGGTTCTTGAAAGCAGATGGCCTTGATTTTGAGTTCCTGCTCTGGAACAATACCAGCTATGAGAACTGAGGGCAAGTTAGTTCCCCTCTCTGAGCCTCAGTTTCTTAATCTGTCAAAAACATTAGTGTCCATCTTGCTAGGAATAGACTCAGCCACACATAACAACAAGATAAAAGTTTATTTTTCTGTCATGTGAAAATTCAGAAGTAGGTGATCCAGGGTTGTTATGTCATTCCCATTTGTCAGAGATCAAGACTTTCTGTTGTTCCTGATTCAAGGCCTTCACCTCATGATCCAAGATGGCTGCTACTGTCATGTTTACATTGCAGGAAGCAGAAAGGAAGAAGTGAACACCAACAACATAAAATAACAGAGTATGTATCAGTTGCCTTAAAGGAAGTTGCCTTTAAAACTAACACATTCCTTTATATTCCATTGGTTAGAGCAGAGTCACATTGACTAATATGTAACAGCAAAAGAGGATGGACATTGTCTTTGTCTGGAAAGCCATGTGCTCAGCCAAAATTCTCCCATGGAAGAAGGAGAATGAATTTTAGAGGGTACCTAACAGTCTCTGACACATATATACAGTATATGCCCAGAGTTCTTGTAAAGACTATCATTAAATTGGCTGACACATAGTAGTGCTCAATAAATATTGGCTTTCTTCTTTCCTCTCTAGTCTACACATTTTTGCTTCTCTCCTCAATGATTTTTCTCTGCCCCCATACTCCAAGCATGCACTCCACTCTAGAGAAAGACCCTGTTTTCTTTTCTTCTTAGCATTTACTGTAACTATTCATTTATTTACTTATTCATTGTTCATCTTTCTCTATTCTAATATAAACAACATAAAAATGGATTGGCTCTGGCTATGTGGCTCAGTGGGTTGAGTGCCAGCATGCAACTCAAAGGGTTGCTGGTTTGATTCCTGATCAGAGCACACTCCTGGGTAGTAGCCCAGATCTCCAGTTGGGAGGGACTGTATCTCCAAGATCCATCCAAGAAAATAGAAACTATTTGAAAAATTTAAAACTTAACTTAAAACTTTAAATGCATGGACATGATTGTGTAAGCAATGAAACTGCTAAGAAGAGTGGACAGTGAGGCAGGCCAGAAATAAGTAGCAGGAAGCTGCTGCCTCCCTTAGGGCTGGAGAGACAAAGGGAGGAGGTGATATATTCCAAGTCCAGGACCTGCTACAACCAGGAGGATGTTCAGCAGGTCTGTCCTGTTGGAGCTGGAGCCACAGAAGGGACACAGCCACAACCAGAGATGCTACCTGAGACAGGGAAGAAGAAATACTGCCTTCCCCTTTTCTCCTACTCCTCTATACCCCTTTAGAGCCTCCTTTGGCTGAATCCAGCAAGGAACCAGTTGGTAAGGGAGTCTGGGAAATTTACCTTGCAAGAATAGGCTCCCCACCCCTGACACATAATACAGAACAGAACAGGGAAGAACAAGGGGTAGGTTTGAAGACAAACTAGCCAGAGTTGGCAATGGGACCTTGTCTGTGTTGCTTGCCTCTGTATCAGAGCTAAGCATAATGAAGTCCTACCATGTGGCATAGCCTGCTACATATCAGGACTTCATTAAATAATGAGCAAACAGATTTGGGGTTTCAACACATTTTATCATATGCAGAAAGCTACCTAGAGTCCACAAACAACTTTAGTCCCATGAGGACATCCTGGGTGACAGGTCCACAGAGGCAGGTACAACCCAGGTAGACAGTATTGTTACAGAGTTCTGCTTGGCCATCATCTGAGAGAAGCCTCCCAATTTGAGGATTTGGCTTAACTTGTTTCAACTCCTCTCCAATGAGAGCTGCCTTCTTATCAGCCTCTAAAACATCAAGTATCCTCCATGATGAGTGTCTCTGCCAGCAGGGTGGGAAAGCACATCCCTATCAGAAAGAGAGAAACAGAGATAAAGAAGCAATGAGACAAAGAAAGAGAGAGACTGAGACACAGAGATTGAGAGACAAAGATAGAGACAGAAAGACAGAGATAGCTAGAAGATAGGTAGAAAGAAAGAAAGAAACAAACAAACAAACAAACAAACATTGAGACATACACTCAGAGCCAGAGTCCGGGAGAGAGGGAAAGAGATGTGTAAACAAGCTGCTTTCTGCCTACCGTTGCCCTGAATACACTAACAATGGGCACAGGATGGTCTCAGCCTACAGTAGGACATGCTCAGGTGGGAAGAACTGTGGGAAGCACATGGGTGCTTCGAAAGGGGCTTCCAACCCTGGCAAAGAAATCATAAAGTTGCCCATCACATGAGTGGGCAACTTTACCCATGTCCTGTAGAAACATTAGGATTTACTGGTAGGTCCAACTGTTGGTGGAGAGGTAGGGCAACAAGCATTCAAGGTGTTGTTGGTGGGATCAAATGTGTGTAATTGCCTTTGGAGAGGGGTTTGGCAACACTAACAAAGAGATGTACACTTGTCAACTGGGCAGTTCCGCTCACAGGTAAAATTCTCAGCAGCACCAATTAAAGAATCTATAACCACAGTAATAACAATCCAGTCTGTTCACAGGGAGAAGGATAAAGGAATCGTGTTGTACCATATTCTAATACTGCTACTCATTAGTGTGAAGGAATCTCACCAACAATATTGTGCAAGAGAAAAAACAAGTCATAGGACAGTACATGTAGATTTCACTTGAATAGTGTTTAAAAACAGGTAAAAGTTGTACATATTCTAGGTTTTTGCATATGCATTTGTGCACAAGGCTGGGAATACAAAATTAGGATACACAGCACTTAGAGGGTGACTCAAGAGATCTTCAAGAATATTGTTCATGCGAAAGATTTTCATGGGCAGGTGTTAGAACATGTCTGGGTCCTGAGCCAGCTTGAAGTTTCACACACTAGCCAGCTGCTGGGAGGTGAAGAAAATCACGGTGCTGACAATGAATTTGCACTCGATAAATAGTAGCTATTATTTGCCCTCATTTTATAGGTGGATGGAAATCCAGGGAGTGAGACCAAATGCACAGAGACACACAATCTATGGGTAACAAACCTTGGACTTGACTCAGGTCTCCTGGCTATTTCCACCTTTGAAAGTTGCAACGTAATATTCAGTGCTTTTCAAGTCTGCCCAGGACTTCTGGAAGTAATTTTCCTTTTGAACAGGAGAGAAACGTGAGAAGAAATTTCTCTTTTTCTCTGGTTAGGCTGATCTGTGTCCACCTGAAATTCCTATTTGAAGTCCTAACCCTGGTAGCTCAGAAGGTCTGTATTTGGGGTTAGGTCTTTTAAAGAGGTAATCAAGGTGAGATGAGAATATGAAAGTAGGCCCTAATTCAATAGATCTAGTGTCCTTACAAGAACAGGAATTAGAACACACACATCAAGGGACAACCAAGTGAACATACAGGGTGAAGATGGCTGTCTGCAAGCCAAGGAGAGAGGCCTCAATGAAACTAACCATGCCAAGACCTTGCTCTCAGACTTCCAACCTCCAGAATAGGGAGGTTGCTATTTGAGCACCCTGCGCCATGGTACTTGTATGGCAGCCCTAGAAAAATGAACGAACTAGTGCTAGAACTATGGTATGTGAACATGTGGCAGGCAGCTCACTGGTGAGCATGTGGTGATATGTCAGGGAAAACTTAGCCCTCAGCAGATGTTGAGCAGAAAGCAAAACAAACCTGGATCTCTGAGGACATCACAGAGCTGCCACACCAAGCTTAGAGCTCCCACCTCCAGACTTATTACCTGAGGAAATTAAATGTCTGTGTTGTCTAAGTCACTTCTAGTTGCCTTGAAGGCACCCCAAATGACCCAAATCCCTGCTTGAAGGAAAGCAATGATGCCTCCCACCAAAGCTGTTGCTCTTCTCTCAGTTTTCTCTCCTGGAAGTCAAGGACCTACTACTCTGAGTTTCCAAGATGAGTTCAAATATCACTTTTTCAACTAAAGGGACATGACAATCAAAAGCATTATGTGACCCTCAATTAAATTCTAGACCAGTTCAGAAATAGCTATAAAGGACATTTTGGGGACAATTAATGACATTTAATATGGATTGTGGTGTTAGGTAATAGAATTGTATCTGTGGTAATTATCCTGATTTTGATAGGAGCAAACAGTGTTTATGTTAAGAGAATGTCCTTGTTCTTAGGTAATACACACTGAAATATATGCTAATAAAGGGGCATTGTGTCTCTAACATATTCTCAAATGTTTCATAGAAAAAAATATATATATGTACATATTAATATACAGAGAATGATAAAGCAAACAGGACAAAATGTGAACAATAGATAAATCTAAGTGAAGAGTGTATGAGAACTTATACTGAAGTTAAAAGTTATCCAAAAAAAATTTTAAACACCTCTCTTCTATAAAAAATAGCCCCTTCAATCTCCGTCCTCCAACACAGCCTCTCCCCATACATAGGACATCCTGTGCCCATGCCTCTCGCTTTTATTTCTCTGGTCCCACTTGGCATCTATCTAACATTCAAATACCATGTATTTTCACAGATGTGCATTGTCAAGACTAAAGCACAGTCATACAATTGGTTGCATATGTTTAAGAAAAAGGGGAATTTATTGGCTCACAAAACCAAAACCTTCAAGATGGACTCTTTCAGACAACTTGAATTGGGGCACGTAGTACATTCACACTTGAACAGACTCCTCTTCAACACAGACTCCTCTTCAACACAGACTCCTCTTCAACAGTCTCTGTTCTCATGGTT
The DNA here is from genome assembly GCA_004026585.1 of Noctilio leporinus. Classification (NCBI taxonomy): domain Eukaryota; kingdom Metazoa; phylum Chordata; class Mammalia; order Chiroptera; family Noctilionidae; genus Noctilio; species Noctilio leporinus. The sequence continues at coordinate 16,954 of PVIW01005558.1, read as the reverse complement.
CTAAAATGGCTGCAGTAGTTCCAGCTCCTACATCTTTTAATGCTCAAGCTCAGCAGGAAGAACGTGAGACTTCTTTCCAGAAAATTCTGTTCTGCAACTTTTTATCAGATTTAATTGTGTCATATGCTCATCCCTGAATCAGCCTGTATGGCCAGGGGCACACAGTGGCCACACTATCCCAGCCTGAGTCATAACCCAACCCTGAGCAACTGACTAGGGGCAGGGAAGTTACCCAAAAGGAAAATTGGGATATAGTTTCAGAAAAATGGGAATGGATGTTGGATGGCAAAACCCACAGAAGGCCACCCCAACTCACACCTTGACTGTCCAACATCCATAAGCATCCTCCCCACGTTTACTTCTGAAGGAAGTGTGGTAGACAGAATTATGGCCACTAAAGATGCCTGTCCCCCAATCTTTGAAAACTGTTAATGCCTGTAAATCTGTTCTTTACATACCCAAAGGGGCTTTTCATATATAAAGTTACTAATAGTTGACCTTAGAATAGGGAGATAATTCTAGCTTATACTGGTGGGTTCAAGGTAATCACGAGAGCCCTTAAAGGCAGAGAACTTTCCCTGGCAAGTGATAAAAGAAGAAATCAAAAGAGGAATTTAGAAGGGAAAAATAGACTCAACTCTCAAAAATATTTGAAGCATATTGCTGCTTTGAAGATGGAAGGGGTCACTTGGGCAACAAGTAGGGGCCCCAGTTCTACAACAAATAAATTGTGCCAACAATCTCCATGAGCAGTGGTCTCTTTCCCAGTGAGCCTCCAGGAAAGAGCCCAAACTGCCAACACCCTGATTTCAGTCTTGGGAGACCCTAAGCAGATAACCCAGTTGAGGCATGCTCACCTTGGACCCTCCACAGAAACCGTAAGACACAATACTAAATTAATGTCATTTTAAGCCTCTAAGTCTGTAGTAAATTGTTACAGTAGCAATAGAAAAAGAAGACTGGAAGCAACACACTGTCTCTTCCTGTTGCACATACAGCCCCAGCACTAGGATTCCAATGATCCAGGGCTGAGGTCTAAGTTTAACACTCCATCACCATTAACATGACCTGTTGCACCTCCCATGATGACCTCAGCAGTGGGCCCTAGCCCATCGCACATCTCCAGGCTTGCTAGCAAGAATATGGGAAATGTTTGACATAGAATTCCCACTCCTGGGGAGAAAAAGATGGTGACAGAATAGAGAGCAGTGCTGATGGTGCTCTCGAGTACCAGAGCAGCTGGAGGACAGGATAGGGAGCACGAGACATCTTCAGGTCCCTAAGAATTGGAGCAGTCAGCATCTGGACTCAGGGGAGCACAGCCCAGAGGCAGCAGAGACCTACAGGAGAGCAGGTGAGGCAGTTCCAGACCAACTGGCCAGCTGGCCAAGGTTGGCTCTGGGCAGAGGCGGCTCTACCCAGAGGGATGTCTTTAACTGAAGCCAGATCCAGGCTCCCTGGTGACTAGAAATCTGAACAGTGAAGTGTGGGCAGCAAGGGCAAATGCCGGAGGGAACGAGGAATTGAACTACTGCAGGGGAGGGACTGTTCGAGAGCCTCGCTCTGGCAACAGAGAGAGGAAGCTCCTCACTGGGCCAGAGGTGGAGAAGAAGAGTCCAGCAGGGAGCAGGAGCCAGGGAGCAGGGAAGTGCACCAGCCAGGGTGGCGAGAGGGCTGAAAATGGTGCTGCTGGGCCACCAGGGAAACAGCAACTTGAAGCCCCTGTGAAGGGGGAGGCCCAGCTCTGCACACACACACAGGCCCCCAGGCTCCCACCTGAAACTCCAAACTGCAAGCCGGGAACTTGTAGCTGGGGCAACTGACCCACCCATTGCTGGGGACAAAGGCCGCAGACGAGCTGGGAGAGGCGCATCACAGAGGCAACGCAAAGGACTCCTCGGAGAGCTGGTCAGCTTGGAGGATTGGCTCTTGCCCAGGGGAGCTGGGCAGTGTTGGCAGATCCCGGACACTGTTGGCAGATGGGGGCTGCCTCCTCCTGGAGCTGCGGGGGAAGGGCCAGTCATCACAGGAACCAGCAAGGTTGCAGGCTGCCCTGCAGGGGTGCCAGGTGCCCATCACAGGCAGGAACCTCCACCAGGAGTTGGAGGGGTCACCCTGCGGGCCTCAGAAGACTGGCAGCCCTAAAACCCAGCTAGGCTACTGAAGGCCCAGCCTACCTGGGGGCTGACACTCAGAATCAGCCCTGACTGTGACAATCAGAGGCCCTGCCACTCCAAGACCAGCTAGACTGTAGACTGCAGAGACCTGACCAAGAAAAAGAGACAGCCTCAGGAAATGGATTGCTGCTCGTCTCAAGCACCTGAGTTATACCAAGAGCTACATGAACTATTAATCCCCAACATATCTTTTTCAAAAGTTCCTTCTCACATATTCTTAATTCCCCTCTATCTCAATCCACTTAAATATCCAAGACCCTCCCTTGAATTAAAGTCTACTCACTCTCTGGCTACAATTCATTCCCAGTCCCCAATCTAAGTATTCCTCCCTTCCCCAGCCACCTAAACCCTTTTTTATTATTATTTTCTTTCTTCCTTTTTCTTTTTCTTTTTCTTTTTCTTTTTTTTCTTCCTGTTAAAGCCCACAGGTCCTGGCTCCACCTGGACCAATCAGAGATCATAAAGGGTGAACAGACACCTAAACCCTTTCTTTATTAATATTGTTTTTTTTTTCTTTTTCTTGTGATTTTTCCCTTTTTAAAATTTTTTTCAAGTATTTTTTTTTCTCTCCCTTATATAAGCCCAGAGGTCCCGGCTCCACCTGGACTAATCAGGGATCATTAAGGGTGAATAGTCACCTAAACCCTTTTTGCTTATCATATATATTTTTTATTGTTTTATTTTTTCCTGCTAAAAGAATTCCCACTCCTAGGTATGTCCCCAAGAGTCATAAAAACATATGTCCACACAAACACTTGTATACTAATGTTCATAATAGCATTGTTCATGAGAGCCAAAAAAGTGGAAACAACCCAAAGGCTGACCAAACTGATAAGTGAATACAATGGAATATTATTTTGTCATAAAAAGGAATGAAGTATAGAAAAAGGTTATGACATAGAAAAGCAGGTAAGTAGTAAATTGGTATACCATGGGGTTTTTAGAATATTCACAGAGTTGTACAATCATTACCAGTCTCAATTTAGAAAATATTAATCATCCCCTAAAGAAACCTTGGACCCATTAGCAATTATTCTCCATTTCCTGCTTTCCAAGACCCTGGTGATTACTAACCTGAGTTCTGACTCTGTTATAGACATATCATACAAATGGAAGCTTACGCTCTATGGTATTTTGAAACTGGCATCTTTCACTTATCATAATGTCAAAGTGCATACATGTTTAGCATGTGTCAGAACTTCTTCATGAGTTTCTTGGGCAGCAATTCAATTACCCAGTTCTGCCCTTTGGGAGATGGTTCCCTGCTCACCCTTTTCCATGGCCGTGTCTGAGGTGGGCATTGAGGTTTTTACCTCTTTAGTAGCTAGTTTCTGATAATGCAGATTCTAGACATTAGATATTGTTTAAGCTTAGAGATAATGTTACATAGTCTTTTGTTTGTTTGTTTGTTTGTTTGTCAGACTTAGACTTTTTTGGCAGTGTAACCCTATCAAAACTTTTAAGTTATTTCCCCCTCTTTATTTTCTTTATATAAACAAAACATATTGTGAAGTACTTCAGGCTCAGAAAATAACATAAAAACACCCATGTATCCAACAGCTAGCTTAAGCATAAACACATTAAGCTTAAGCATTAAAACCAACACAGTTGTCAGAAATTTCCACATACTTGAAGAAAATATGAAACTTAAAAAAAAAAAAAAAAAAAAAGCTTTGGAGCAGGGAGCAAACTTCTGAACACTGACCAGAGAGGATAAGGTATAAAGAAAAGGATTAATTCATTGTGATACATTAAAAGTTCCAAGTCCTCCCTGACTGGTAGCACAGTGGATAAGGTGCCAGCCTGCAAACCCAAAGGTCGCTGGTTTGATTCCCCAGCCAGGGCACATAACCAGGTTTCAAGCCAGGTCTCCAGCCAGGTCCATGGCTGGAGGCAGGTGAAAGGTTATGTTTCTCTGTTGCTCTCCCTCTCTGCCTCTTTCCCTTCCTCTCTTTCTGGAAACAATAAATAAAATCTTTAAAATAATAATAAATAAATAAAAATTCCAAGTCCTGTATAGTAAAAAGATACTATAAACAAAACTTAAAGGCAAACAATTGACTGGGAGAAATTATTTGCAATACATACAATAAACTAATGGTAAATATCTATAAACTGAAAAGTGCTTCTAAAATCAGTAAGGAAAAGACAAACAACTCAATAGAAAAATAAGCAGTTCACACAAGAAGAAATGTAATGGTCAATAAACATATGAAAAGCAAGTATTCCCTTATTTATAGCCAAATATATGAAAAATAAAAACAAGATACCATTTTTAAGTTAGCAGATTGAACATAAACAAAAAATCACACAAGTAAGAAGAGTGGTAACACCCCTCAGTGGTGAGCCTATTGGAAAGTAAACCCCTTGTTCTCCTATTGGTGGGAATATAAATTAATATAACCTTTTAGGAAGAGCAATTAACTAGACTATATCTAAATTTAAAGTGCACACACCCACAATCACATAAGTAGTAATATATTATTCAGAAATACTAGGAATTTTTTTAAAATGTACAAACATCATTTTTAATAGCAAAAATATTTAAAAAAACAGCTTAGCATCTATGTTTATCAGAGATATTGGACTGTAGTTTTTTTTTTTTTTTTCTTTGTTGTAGATTGGCCTGGCTCTGTGATTAGAATAATACTCGCCTCATAAAAAGAGTTTGGGAGTCTTACCTCTTCTTGGATTTTTTAGAATAGGTCTAGAAGAATAGGAGTTAGTTCTTCCCTAAATGATTGGTAAAATTTGCCTGCGAGTTCCTTCGTAGCCATCTGGTCTGGGGCTTTTGCGTGATGGGTGTCTTTTGATTACTGCTTCAATTTCACTAGTTGTTATTGGTCTAGTCAGGCTTTCTTTTTCCTCTTGATTCAGTTTTGGAAGATTATATGTTTCCAGAAACTTGTCCATTTCCCTCAGTTTGTCGTATTTTTATGCCACATAGCTGCTCATAATAATTTCTTACAATCCTTTGTATTTCTGTGGTTTTAGTTGTGATTTGCCAATACTTTTCTGAGGGCAAGGGAAATAAAGGAACAAATAAACAAAAGTAACTACACTAAACTAAAAAGTTTCTGCTTAGCTAAATAAAATATCAGCAAAATCAAAAGGAAATCATCCATATGGGAAAACATATTTGTCAATGGTACCTCAAACAAAGGTTTGATCTCCAAAATATACAGGGTGTGCACGATCAATTGGCAAAATTTTAGCAAAATAAACAACATTCCACAAAAGTGTTATATTATGAAATAAATTTATTCTTATATGGAAATACATAAACATAGTCATTATGTTCTAAATTATTCAAAAAAGTCTCCATTTGCTGCAATAATAGACTTGATTCAACTTCAGAATATTGAGTATGCTTTAATTAACTTTTCTTTACCCATGAACATCATCATGTTTTCAATCTTAGCTTTAACAGCCTGTTTATTGGAATAAGGCTGTTTATCAACTTCTCTCTCAAAAACCCTCCATACATAATAGTCTAAAGGATTTGCATCTGGTGAACTAGGAAACCATCTTTCCTTTGACCAGAATTCAGGAACATTGACATTGAGAAATTCTTGCACCTTTTTGGCACTATGTGCTGGTGCACCATCTTGTTGGAAGATAAAATAACATCCATTTGCGACTTGCTTCATCCATAGTATAATTACTTCCCTCAAAATGTCAAGGTAAACATCCTGGATCTTCACTGATGATCTCCTGGATTTTGTGTACAATATTTGGACTTGTGCAATCCTTGTGTACCTTATGTGTTTTCCTTGTTGGTGTGACAACATCAGGATCAGCATCATATACCTTCTTCATGTTGTCAGTTGTATGTAAAGGGATGTTATTGAAATCCACAATTTCCTTAGCAGCTCATCCTGCATGCAGTCCAGAAATTATGGTTGCTCTAACATCATATTCCTTTGACATGACAGTTACTCTCAGAATTTAAGACTTTATATCTGAAACAATTATGTTAAATCATAACCCTAGAAATATAGTTTTTCAAAGTTAATAAGAAGCACATGAAATAAGGAGATAAAAAGTTACTGTCAACTGATTGCATGCACCATGTATAAAGAAATTATATGACTCAACACCAGGAATACAGACAACCCAATTAAAAAATGGGCAAAGGGAACAAAAAGGAGATGGGTATAATACAACAATAATAAAATTAAATTTTAAAAAATGGGCAAAGGACATAAACATACATTTCCCCAAAGAGGACATACAAATGGCCTACAGGCATATGAAAGAATGCTCAACATCATTAGCCATCAGAGAGATGCAAATTAAAATTGCAATGAGATGCCACCTTTCAAATGTCAGATTGGCCATCATTAACAAATCAACAAACAACAACTGCTGGTGAGGATATGGTAAAAAAGGGAACCTGAGTGCACTGTTGGTGGGAATGCAGACTGGTGCAGCCACTATGGAATACAGTATGGAATTTCCTCAAAAATATAAAAATAGAACTGCCTTTTGATTCAGTGATTCTGCTGGTAGAATTATACCTGTAGGACCCTAAAATATCAATTCAGAAGAATCTATGCACCCCTATGTTCATAGAGGCACTAATTCATAATAGCCAAGTGCTTGAAACAGCCTATGTGCCCATGAGTGAATGAATGGATCAAAAACTTTGGTACCTTTACACAATGGAATACTACACAGCAGAAGGAAAGAAGGAACTCCTACATTTTGCAATAGCATGATTGGAACTGGAGATGATTAAGGTTAGTGAAATAAGGTGGCAAAAGAAATGCCATACAATCTCACCCAATACAAGAAACTAATGAACACAACAAACAGATGAGCAGAATGGTACCAGAGACATTAAAACAAGAAGCAGAATGAAGGTTACCAGAGGGGTGGGAGGAAGGGAAGAAGAGGGGCAAAAGGGGAAGGGTTTAGAGAAGGGGCTAGCATAAATGGCCCATGGACATGGACATGGACAATGAGGGTGGATTGACTATAGGAGAGGGGATGGGGTGGGTGGGGCAGGGGTACCAATGGGGGAAATATGAAACTTATAATGCAATAAGAAATTAATACAATTTAAAGAAAAAGTAAAATAATTTAATGTCCACAATATGGGCTGATTAAATAGATTTTTTAAAAAGATTTTATTTATTTATTTTTAGAGTGAAAGGAAGAGAGAGAGAAAGAGAGGGACAGAAACATCAACATGAGGTTGCTTCTCCCATGACCCCAACTGGGGACCTGGCCTGCAACCCAGGCATGTGCCCTGAATGGGAATCGAAACAGGGACCCATTAGTTCACAGTCCAGTGCTCAATCCACTAAGCCACACCAGCCAGGGCAGGTTAAATAGATTTTGATGCAACTATCATTTGACTTGCTATGCAGCTTTTTAAATGAATGAGTTAGACATATGTGTTAATAGGAAACATTCACAATTTATGCAATAATAGATATAATCTCATTACCATTAAAAACCCTATATGGCTGGTAGCACAGTGGATAAGACACCGGCCTGCGAACCCAAAGGTCGCTGGCTCGATTCCCAGCCAGGGCACATAACCAGGTTGCAAGCCAGGTCTCTAGCCAGGTCCCCAGCTGGAGGCAGGTGAAAGGCAACCATACATTGATGTCTCTCTCCCTCTATACCTCTCTCCCCTCCCCTCTCCCTAAAAATAATAAGTAAAACCTTTTAAAAATAAAAACCCTATATGATAGTGTGTATATCTATTCCTTAAGGTCTTCTGAGTGACATTGTTTGAATTGTATTAACAAACATATTTATTTTGTTATCCAGAAAAAAATAAGAACTTTTAGAAACATAATTAAAATTTTGCAATAAGGGAGGGGGAACCAAAATAGAGGAGGGGTAAGTGGAACTACACCAATTTCCTCCCAGGTCCCATCTGGAATTACAACTAAATTGGGAAACAATCATCTGAAATTACCAACAGAACACAAGATGGAAAGAAGCCTTATAACCATGTACAGAAGAGAAGAGTACTCTTCATCGCATTGTGACCTGGTAGGAATTGTGGAAATGTGAGGGTTGGCTGGGCCCCCACTGGAGGCAGCAACTGAAGGAATGGAGCCAGGGGCTCTACCTGAACAGGGTGAATTCTGGTTCCCCAGCTGGGTTTCCCAGTCTGTAGCAATATAACAGAGAGTAGAGCAGCATACAGCTGAGAGGGGCAAAAAGCTGCAGAGTTTACTAGCTTTAGAGAGCACTGGCAATAGAGAACTACCAAGGTGACCATGAATGAAAATACCTTCGCACCAACCTACCCTGGCTCCAGTGGAGGGAGGGCAGAGTAGACTGAGACGTTTGGGGAGAGTTTGCGGTGGTGGCTTGGAGGAGAGAAGTGGGGAAGTAGCTGTGGGGATCCCAGTGCTAACTCATCCCCCACACCTCACGTGGACTGCTCTGTGCAAAGCGGCTTCCATATCAGGTGGTTCTCATAGCCCTGCCTACTGGAAGCAATCTGCCCTGTCCAGTGGTGCCTGAGCCTTGCACCTGATCACAAGTCATTAATTTACATCTGAATAAATTTCTCCAACCCTACTGTGTCTGAGCCTGGCGGCTGAGCACAGATATGATAGTTTGCACTTGAAGCAGTATTTCTTGCCCAGTAGTGCCTGGGCCAGGTGGCTGATTATAAACTCTCTTACAGTTGGGTCAGTCAGTCAGTTCCTAGCCAGTGACATGTGAGCCTGGTGGCTGATTATGGATTCATTGGTTTGCAACTGAGCTGGTGGTCAGTCTCACCCAGCAGCACCAGAGCCTGGTGACTGATCACAGATTCGTTGACTTACAAATCAATCTGTCTGTTCCACCAAGCTGCATCTGAGCCTGGCAGCTGGTCACAAATTCATTGATTTATAACTGAATTATTCTGTCCTGCACAGCAGCACCTGAGCCTGGTGGCTGATCACAGACTCATTGGACTACAATGGAAACTTTCTGTCTAGTCCAGCAGGGCCTGAACCTGGCAGCTAATCAGAGTCATTGATTTACAACTGAATCTGTCTATACTGCCAAGCTGCATCTGAGCCTGGAGGTGGATCACAGATTAATAGGACTAAAACTGAATCAATCTGTCCAGCCTAGCAGTGCCTGAGCTGGCAGCTGATCATAGTCTGAATGGATTACAATTTAATTAACTGGGCTTGCCCAGTGGTGGCTAAGGTGACCACTGATGACAGATTGATTGGTTTATAACAGAGCTAATTGGTTCTGCCCAGTGTACTGTCACCTGATAGCTGACCACAAATCAATTGAATTAAAACTGAAGGGCACAGACAAAAACAGTGGGTCTCTGGTCAGCTCCTACAGGCTGACTAGTCCCAGATTAGGGAATGATCTGAGGTGAAACCAGGACGTGAAGATAGTGCACCTCTATGCAACTGAGGGTCACATCAAAATGACAGAAACTCAAAAAAGCCAATCTGTAAAGCAAAGGCAAACAAGAAGAAAAACATGAAAATGGGGAGAAAAAGAAACAGTCCATCACCAAAAGGAAAGGAGGAATCCCCAGAGAGATTGATAAATGAAACAGAGGCAAGAAAGCTATCAGATATGGAATTCAAGATAATGATGATAGAGAAGCTCAATGAGGTTAGCCAGCTCAAAGGAAACTGCAAACAAATCCAGGGAAGCTACTAGGAACTTACTGACAACTACACCAGCATTAAAAGGGACATAGAAACCATCAGTAAAAGTCAGGAGAAAATGAAGAATGCAATTTCTGAATTGAAGAATACAGTAGAAGGAAACAACAGCTGGCTAGAGAAAGCAGAGAATCAGATCAGTAAGCTGGAAGACAATGTAGAAAAATATTCCAAGATAGAGCAACAGAATGAAAACAGACAGAACAAGAATGAAGAAGTTTTGAAAAAATCAGGGTTCTGGCAAGATGGTAGAGGGATAAGGGGAGCTACACCAATCTCCTCCCAGGTCACACCTGGAATTACTATTTTGGAGAAAAAGTAAACTGGAATTACCAACAAAACACCAGCTGAAAATAAGTCCTATAACCACAGATAGAGCAGAAGAGGACGCTTCATCACAATGTGACTAGTAGGAATTGTGGAAATGCAAGAGGGCTGGCTGGGCCCACACCAGAGACAGCAGCTGAAGGAAGGGAGCTGGGGGCTCCACCTGAGAAGGGTGGGTTCTGGTCCCCCAGCTGGGTATCTCAGCTTCCAGCAACATAGCAGAGAGTAGAGCAGCATCCAACTAAGAAAGGTGGAAAGCTGTGGGGTTTGCTGGACGGAGAGAGCACTGGAGACAGAGAACTACTAAGGTGACCACAACAAAAATACATTAGCACCCACCTAACTTGGGCTCCAGTGGAGGGATAACAGAGTGGACTAGAGGTGCCTAGGGATAGCTTGGGACAAGTGGCTTGGAGAAGAGAAGTGGGGAGGCGGCTTTGGGGTACTGACTCATCACACAAACCTCAGGCAGACTGCACTGTGCCAAGTGGCTTCCTTAAGAAGATAGAGAAGCTTAATGAGCTCAGTGAGCTCAAAGAAAACTACAAACAACTGCAGGAGAACAACAAAACTCCAGGGAAGCTACAAGGAACTTACTGAGAACTACACCAGCATCAAAAAGGACATAGTAAGAGCCAGGAGAAAATGAAGAATACAATTTCTGAATTGAAGAATAGAATAGAATAGATCAACAGTAGGCTAGAGAAAGCAGATGATCAGATCAGCAAGATGTAGGGCAATGTAAAAAAATATTCCAGGACAGTACAACAGAGTGAAAAAAGGCTGAACAAGAATGAAGAGGTTTTAAGAGAGCTGCAGGACAACATGAAACACAATGATATCTGTATCATAGAGATACCAGAAGGACAAGAGAAACAAGGAATGGAAAACCTGTTCAGAAAAATATTGATAGAAAACTTCCCTAACATGATGAGTGAAAACATTACTCAAGTTCAGAAAGCACAGAGGGTCCCAATGAGGCTCAGTTCAAACAGACCTACTCCAAGACACATTATAATTAAAATGGCAAATTTCAAAGACAAAGAGAGAATCCTAAAAGCATCAAGAGAGAAACAGCAAATAACATATAAGGGGGCTCTAATAAGGTTATTGAATGATTATTCAACAGAAAAAATACAACCCAGAAGAGAATGGCAAAGAAATATTCTAAGTAATGGCAAACAAAGGCCTGCAACCAAGAATACTCTACCCACCAAGGCACTCATTCAAAATGGAAGGAGAAATAAGGAGTTTCCCAGACAAAAGAAGACTAAAAAAATACATCTCTACCAAACCAGCATTGCAAGAAAGGTTAAAGTGTCTGCTTTTAAAAATGAAGAAAGAGAGAGAGATAGAGAGGAACATAGGTGAAAGGGGGAAAATAGCAATAAATTACTGTCAATCAATAATAACCTTAAATATAAGTTGAAGAAATGCATTGATCAAAAGACATAGGATAGCTGAATGGATAAGAAAATATGACCCATATATATGCTATCTTCAAGAGACCCACCTCAGAACAAAAGATTGACACAGGTTGAAAGTGAAGGGATGGAAAAATATATATCAAGCAAATGGACACGAACAAAAGGCTGGAGGAGCAATACTCATTTCAGAAAAAGTAGATTTTACTATGAAGGCCATAAAAGGAGACAAAGGAGGACATTTCATAATAGTTAAGGGAACAATCAATCAGGAAGATATAGCTCTGGAAAACATATATGCTCCCAAATTAGGAGCTCCCAAATATATTAGAAAAATCTTGGAGGACTTCAAGAAGGATATAGACAGCAACACAATAATAGTAGGGGATTTTATTTTTAATTTTTAAATTTTTAAAAAATATTTTATTTATTATTTTTAGAGTGAGGGGAAGGAAGAGAAGCAGAGAGGGAGAGAAATATCAATGTATGCTTCCCTTCTACCTGCCTCCAGCCACGGACCTGGCTGGTGATTTGGCTGGTGACTTGGCTGGTGACTTGGCTTATGACCTGGCTTGTGACCTGGCTTGTGACCTGGTTCGTGACCTGATTATGTGCCCTGGCTGGGCAATCAAACCAGCAACTTTTGGATTTGAAGGTCAGTGGCTTATCCACTGTGCCACCAGCCAGGGTAATAGTAGGGGATTTTAATACCCCATTATCAACAATGGACAGATCTTCCAAACAAAAGAACACCAAGGAAGCCCTCACTGGTGGCACAGTGGATAAGGTGCTGGCCTGCAAACGCAAAGGTTGCTGGGTCAATTCCCAGCCAGGGCACATAACGAGGTTGCAAGCCAGGTCTCCAGCCAGCTCTATAGCTAGAGGCAGGTGAAAGGCAACCACACATTGATGTTTCTCTTCCTGTATGCCTCTCTCCCTTCCCCTCTCTCTAAAAATAATAAATTAAATATTTAGGAAAAAAAAAAAGAACACCAAGGATATTGTGGTATAGGACAACACTCTAGAAGAAATATATAGAATTTTTCACCCCAAAGAGGCAAAATACACATCCATTTCAAATGTACATGGAACATTCTCTAAGATAGAACACATGGTAGCTCACAAGACAAGCCTCCACAAATTCAGGAAAATTTAAATCACATCAAGCATCTTCTCAGATCACAATGGATTGAAACTACAATTCAACCTCAAGGGAAAAAAACAAAAATGTTCTAACTCATGGAGACTGAATAACATGCTTTTAAGCAATGAAGGGGTCAACAATGAGATCAAAGATGAAATAAAAATTTTTCTGGAAACAAATGACAATGAATACACAACCCAAAACCTATGGGAAACAGCAAAAGCAGGCTTCAGAGGCAAATTCATAGCAATACAGGCCTACGTACAAAGGTCGGAAGAAGCATATACAATCTAACTATAAAGCTGCAAGAACTAGAAGAGCAACAACAAACAAAGCCCAGAGCAAGTAGAAGGAAGAAAATTATCAAGGTCACAGCAGAATTAATAACATAGAGACTCAAACTACAATTCGCAGAATCAGTAAGTCCAAGACCTGGTTCTTTGAAAAAATAAACAAAATTGACAAGCCTCTAACCAGACTCATCAAGAAAAAGAGATAGAGGACCCAAATAAACAGGATCAGAAATGACAGGAGAAATCACAACTGATACTTCAGAAATACAAAGGATTGTAAGAAATTTCTACAAACAACTATATGATAAGAAATATGATAACGTGGGTGAAATGGACAAATTTCTGGAAATGTATAATCTACTGAAACTGAAACAGAACAAGCAGAAAGCCTGAAATAACAACTAGTTATTTCAGTAATAACAACTAGTAATAACAACTAGTGAAATTGAAGAAGTAATCAAAAATCTCCCAAAGCACAACAGTCCCACATCAGATGGCTACACAGGTGAATTCTACCAAACATTTAAAGAATTAACTCCTATCCTTCTCAACCTATTCCAAAATATCCAAGAAGAGGGAATACTCCCAAACTCTATGAGGCCATTATTATTCTAATCCCAAAACCAAGACACAACTAAGAAAGAAAACTATGGGCCACTATCTTTGATGAACATAGATGCTAAGATTCTCAACAAAATATTGGCCAGCCAGATCCAGCAATACATTCAAAAGATCATACACCATGATCAAGTGGGTTTCATCCCAGAGATGCAAGGATGGTACAACATTCAGAAATCAATAATTGTAATACACCACATCAACAAAATGAAAGACAAAAACCATATGATCATATCAATAGATGCTGAAAAAGCATTTGATAAAGTACAGCAACGATTTATGGTAAAAGCAGTCAGCAAAAGGGGAATAGAGGAAGCATTTCTCAACATCACAAAGGCCATATATGAAGAAACTGAAGCCAACATCATACTCAATGGGCAAAAACTAAAAGCTTTCCCCCTAAGATCAAGAACAAGATAAGGCTGTCCACTTTGTCCACTTCTAGGTACTATATTATTCTTGTTGCTATGGTAAATTGGATTTGTTTTCTCACTTCTATTTCTGATGTTTCATTATTGGTATACAAAAATGCTTTTGACTTCTGGATATTGACTTTATACCCAGCTATTTTGCTAATTTGCTCTTTAGGTTGAGTAAGATTTTGGTGGAGCCTATCAGGTTTTGTATGTACACTATCATATCATCTGCAAATAATGACTGTTTGACTTCTTCCTTTCCAATTTGGATACCTTTGATTCCTTTTTCTTCTCTGATGGCTATAGCTAGAACTTCCAAGATAATGTTGAATAGAAGTGGAGAAAGTGAACAGCCTTGTCTCATTCCTGATCTTAGGGGGAAAGCTTTCAGTTTTTGTCCATTAAGTATGATGTTGGCTTCAGGTTTCTCATAGATGGCCTTTATGACGTTGAGGTATGGTCCCTCTATTCCCATTTTGCTGAGGGCTTTATCATAAATCAGAAATGGTTGCTGTACTTTATCAAATGCTTTTTCAGCATCTATTGATATGATCATATGGTTTTTATCTTTCAATTTGTTGATGTGGTGTATTACATTGATTGATTTACGAACATTGTACCAGCCTTGCATCCCTGGGATGAAACCCACTTGATCATGGTGTATGATTTTTGTAATACACTGCTGAATCTGGTTGGCCAATATTTTGTTGAGAATTTCAGCATCTATGTTCATCAGAGATATTAGCCTGTAGCTTTTTTTCTTAGTTGTGTCTTGCCCTGGTTTTGGGATTTGAATAATATTGGCCTCATAGAAAGAGTTTGGGAGTCTTCCTTCTTCCTGTATTTTTTGGTATAGGTTGAGAAGGGTAGGAGTTAGTTCTTCTTTAAATGTTTGGTAAAATTCACCTGTGCAGCTGTCTGGTCCAGAGCTTTTGTGCTTTGGGAGATTTTGGATTACTTCTTGAATTTCACTAGTTGTTATTGGCCTATTCAGGCTTTCTGCTTCTTCTGGGTTCAGTTTTGGTAGATTATACATTTCCAGAAATGTGTCCATTTCATCCAAGTTGTCATATTTTTTGTCATAGAGTTGTTTGTAGTAATTTCTTAACAATCTTTTGTATTTTTGAGATAGTTCTGATTTCTCCTCTTTCAATTCTGATTCTGTTTATTTGGGTCCTCTCTCTCTTTTTCTTGATGAGTCTGCATAAAGGCTTGTCAATTTTGTTTATTTTTTCAAAGAACCAGCTCCTGGACCTGTTGATGCTTCAAGTTGTAGTTTGAATCTCTGAGTTATTTAGTTCTGCTCTGATCTTGATGATTTCCTTCCTTCTACTTGCTCTGGGCTTTGTTTGTTGTTGCTCCTCTAGTTCTTGAAACTTTATGGTTAGATTGTTTTTATAAACTCTTGTGACCTTTGTAGGAAGGCCTGTATTGCTATAAATTTCCCCCTGAGAACTGCCTTTGCTGTATCCCATAGGTTTTGGGCTGTTGTGTGTTCATTGTCATTTGTTTCCAGGAACTTTTTGATTTCATTTTTTGATCTCATTGTTAACCCCTTCATTGCTTAAAAGCATGTTATTCAGTCTCCATGAGTTAGAGAACTTTTGTTTTTTTCCTTTGAGATTGGTTTTTAGTTTCAAGCCATTGTGATCTGAGAAGATACTTTGTATGATTTCAATTTTCCTGTATTTGTGGAGGCTTATCTTGTGACATACGATGTGGTCTATCTTAGAGAATGATCCATGTGCATTTGAGAAGAATGTGTATTTTGCTTCTTTGGGGTAAAAGACTCTGTATACATCAGTTAGGTCTATTTCCTCTAGAGTGTTGTTCAATGCCACAACATCTCTGGGGATTTTTTGTTTGGAAGATCTGTCCATTATTGATAGTGGGGTATTAAAATCCCCTACTATAAGTGTGTTGCTGTCTATGTCTTTCTTAAAGTCTTCCAAGATTTTCCTTATATATTTCGGAGCTCCTATGTTGGGTGCGTATATGTTTATCAGAGTTATTTCTTGATGGATTGTTCCCTTAAATATTATGAAATGTCCATCTTTGTCCCTTTTTGCGGCCTTTATTGTAAACTCTATTTTGTCTGAAATCTGTATTGCTACTCCAGCTTTTTTGTTTTCATGCCCATTTGCTTGATATATAGTTTTCCATCCCTTCATTCTCAATCTGTGTCGATCTTTTGTTCTGAGGTGGGTCTCTTGAAGACAGCATATATTTGGGTCATATCTTATCCATTTGTCTACCCTATGTCTTTTGATTGGTGCATTTAATCCATTTACATTTAAGGTGATTATTGATTGATACTTATTCATTGCCATTTTCTCCCTTTGTATCTGTATTCCTCTTTAGCTTTCTCCATTTCTTTATTTTCTTCCTTTATTTATTTATTTTTAAAGGAGACCTTTAGCATTTCTTGCAATGCTGGTTTGGTAGAGATGTATTTTTTAGTCTTTTTTTGTCTGGGAAGCTCCTTATTTCTCCTTCTATCTTGAATGAGAGCCTTGCTGGGTAGAGAATTCTTGGTTGCAGGCCTTTGTTTACCATTACTTGAAATACTTTTTGCCATTGCCTTCTGGCTTGAATTGTTTCTGTTGAATAATCATTTGATAGCCTTATTGGAGCCCCTTTATATGTTATTTGTTGTTTCTCTCTTGATGCTTATAGGATTCTCTCTTTGTCTTTGAAATTCGCCATTTTAATAATAATGTGCCTTGGTGTTGGTCTATTTGGGTTGATCCTCATTGGGACCCTCTGTGCTTCCTGAACTGGATTAATGTTTTCACTCATCATGTTAGGAAATTTTCTATCATGACTTTTTTGAACAGGTTTTCCATTCCTTGTTTCTCTTCTCCTTCTGGTATCCCTATGATACAGATGTTGTTACATTT
>PVIW01005557.1:23079-104207 GCA_004026585.1 Noctilio leporinus | reverse complement strand
AAAAAAAAAAAAAAAAAAAAAAAAAAAAAAAAAAAAAAAAAATATGATGATGTCCATAGATAAAGAAAAGCTAATTAAAGCATGCTCAAGATCCTGAAGTCAAATTGAGTCTACTATTGCAGCAAATGGAGACTTTCTTTGACAATTAAAAAAATAATGACTGTTTATGTATTTACATATAAGAATAAATTTATTTCAAAATATAACATTTTTGTGGTATGTTGTTTATTTTACTAAAAAGTTGCCAATTTATCGCATGCACCCTGTACAGTGAAGTCATCATTGTTCACACATGCATGTCCTTGGCTGCCAGCTTACATTCATGTTGGGTAAACCTTTCTCATTACATTAACAATGGCTGGACTTTTTCTGGTCAGACCTGGTACATTAAAGAGACAACCTCCATCTTTGAATTAGTTGTAAAATAAAGCACCCAATGGTAAATATATTGAAAGAATTTGGCTTAAAACAGCAATCGGTATAAATGTATGATTTTAGGGAGGCTTACACATTTTAGAAAAGCCCTCTAAATCTGTGGAAAGATGGCAATGTGAATGTATAGCTTTCTATCACAAGTGAAGCATAAGAACACATGGTTAAAAACTTGAGAACCACAATCAAATAACATCAGTGTTCTAAGCCTTAGTTTTCTCATGTAGAGTAGGGACAATATGTGTATCTCTACTTCATAGGGTTGTGAAGATTAAATTTAAAAATTCAAGTAAAGAGCTTTCTTTAGTGCCAGGTACACATTAAATACTAACAGCTACTCTCATCACTATTACTATTAGAACTCATATATTCTACACAGAGAGTAACTTATCTATCTATCCTTTAGAAGAGGGGAAGGCAAACTACAGCCTGTTGGACATGTGAGGCCTTTTCTTTGGCATGTAAGTTAGGGACAGCTTTTACAGTTTTTTTTATAATAATTTATTTTTTATTTTAGAGAGAGGGGAAGGGAGAGAGGCAGGGAGGGAGAGAGATAACAACATATGATTGCCTTTCACCTGCCTCCAGCTATGTACTTGGCTGGAGACCTGGCTTGCAACATGGTTATGTGCCCTGGCTGGGAATCGAACCCACAACCTTTGGGTTTGCAGGCCAGCGCCTTATCCACTGTGCCACCAGCCAGGGCAGCTTTTACATTTTTAAGTGACTGAAAAAATTAAAGTAATAATTTTGTGTCATGTAAAAATTATATGAAATTTTAATTTAAGTATATGTAACTAGTTTCAGTGGACTAAACAACACTCAATCATTTACATATTTCCTACTGCTGTTTTCACAGTACAATGACAGAATAAGTAATTGCAATTGAGCTCCGGTGGCCCAGAAAGCTGAAAGTATTTACTATCTTGTCCTTCACAGAAAAGGTTCGTCAGACAGGGGTATAGAATCTAGAAGATAGGAACTATTCAGAAACTAAAAGGTTAATAATGCATAGGTGGCTTTTTAAACCATGGGTTCCTTGACTGATTTTCATATCATTTCTCAGAAGTAACTGTCTTAACTCATAAGCATTAAAAACTCTTTAAAGCAATTCCTTCTCATACTCTCACCCTCATATTGTTAATTTCCATTTACTAGAAAAATCACTCTAAACATTATTATTTTTAAGCTCTAATACCACAATTGGCTTATAATAATAAAAAGAATGTGAAACAGCCTCCTTACCACGAATATGTATTTACTTAGACAAATAAAAATTAAGAGCTGAAATCAATGGTAAAGTTAAATGCCAAAAGGAACAGAAAACAGAGTCACTTCCATTGTTGTTGATCTTCCAAGATAACTCATTATCTTTGGGGGGAAAAATGGTTGACACTTAGGGAAAACATTATGTCCAGATGCAAAGTGGACAAATACAATTGTATGACAGGAAGAAATAAACATGGGAAAGAGCAGAATATGCTTCAACTACTATACATACAAGAAGATGAGAGGAGAGAAGCAAGAGAAATAAGATTCAATAAAAGAAATCATAAAAGGCACAAACATTGCAGGCAGCACCTAATGGGAAGCATACAGCAAAGAAAAAAGTTTGATTCCAGTATTATGGGAAGATAAAAATAAGTTTGAAATCTTTCAAATTACCTCTTCCTCTCCTTCCTTTCCCAAAAGGTATGTTTAATTTTGAGAAAAGATTATAGGAAAAATGTTTCAAGATTTCATTAACTATCTTTGAAGGACCTGCTTCAGACATAAATGGTATTTGGGATGTTAAAGGAGCAAAAGAAATAGAGACTGCAGCTGGAGAACTAACATACACTGAATAGGGAAAGTAAATCTGCAAAAAGATTAAATTACTAAGTAAATTACAAAGTAACCTACAAATCAAATAGATAATAATTCTGTTGTCAGCAAGAAAGAAAGGAAAGGAATTCATATTCCAGCTTGTGGAAGATGGTTACAGCTTACACACAGAGGAGAGTCTGAAATACTGGGAGGGAACATGGGGAAATAAGGATGAGTAAAAATGTGGGCAAGTAGCAGTAATGAATTTATGAATTAGCAAGCAGTGAAAATCATAAGTGTATCCCATCTAGAATAATTATGCTATTTTCTGTAATAAGAGTATCGGAAAAAACAAGCATTTAGACAGACTGTCAGAACTGATGGAGCAAAAAGTCAAAGTGGTTAAGGCTTTCCAGTACTTTACTAGGGATGAGAATATTAGTATTGACAATAAATTTCTGACTATAGAAAGGAAAATGAAGCAAGAAAGAAACTGCCAAGTTAAAAAAAAAATAGGCGAAACTTGAGAGACTAGACTAATTAGACTCAAAAATGAAATATGAACCCTGGCTGGAGTAGCTCAGTGGATTGAGTGCGGCCTGCAAACCAAAAGGTCATTAGTTCAATTCCCAGTCAGGATACATGCCTGGATTGCAGGCCAGGGCCATGGTTGGGGGGTGCCAGAGAGGCAACTGATTGACATTCCTCTTGCACATCCATAGTTCTCTCCCTTTCTTTCTCCTTCCCTTCCCCTGTCTCTAGAAAGTAGTCTCAAAAAGCAGAATAAAATATGACAATTGAAGAGGAATATAATTAAAGGAATGAATTTCTGTGGTATATCATTAAAGCATTCCCATGATTACTATGGATTTATAGACAATGGTTCCCAATCAGGGCGCATGCCTGGGTTGCAGGCCAGGTCCGCAGATGGGGGCGTGCAAGAGGCAACTGATAGATGTTTCTCTTGCCCATCAATATTTCTCTCCTTCTCTTTCTTCCTCCCTTCCTCTCTCTCAAGAAATAAATAGTCTCTAAAAAGATAAAAATAAAAAGTAGAATAAAATATGACAATTGAAGAATCATGTAATTAGAGGAATGAATTTCTGTGGTATATCATTAAAGCCTTCTCATGATGACTATGGATTTATAGACAATAGTAAAAATAAAAAGGTGAAGTCCAAATATATTTTCCACTCTTAAAACACAGAACTCTCCCAACAAATTGCTATCCTATAAAGAACATGTAGAGGACAAAATCTATAATAATAAATCTGGACTCTTAAGATTATTTCAAGATTCCAAAAAGAAATACTCAAAGGACTTAGAAACTGAAAAATACCTAACATATGCATGCTGATATTTACATACAAAGATAACAATGCTTCAGTAGGACACCCACAGGCATTATAGCATGAAATACCTAGCTCACACAGAATAGAGGATTTCTAGTTCAATCATAGTTAGTTAACTTATTAGTTCAAATAGAATTGGTTATATCATATTAACAAATAGGACTGGCAAGGATTGATAAGGAAATTGTCTTACTGTACTACAACTCTATTACTCATTAAATTTGAGACTTTGCTTGTGAAACTATATTCTAGTCTGATTAATGTAGCACAGGAAAGAAAATAACTGAGGCTTCATTTGTCTCCACACGGTTTTAACTATTTTTGCCTTTTTTGCAAAAGGGTACTTGATAAAAGTTAAGTACTTACTAATATCATCTTCATGGTAAATGACAGAGTGAAAAGGCAGAGTTCGGTCTTTAATATATCTCTCTGCTGGCTCAACATAAAATGTGCCACCATGAGTCTGGATGAATCCTTCAAATCTCCCATCAATAACAGACCCATGGCTAAAACTCCCCTCTTCACCTATTAATGAAAGAAACAACAAACTTGAAATTTTAATTTGCATGTACATGTTAAATTCATTTTTCTTTAGAGCTAGTCTTATATTTTTTTAAAACCTAAATATAAATGTACTGAAAAAAAATTAATATATAACATATCAACCTGAATTTGAGATGTGAACAGCAACCAGTGCTTGGTTAAAACATATACAATTATTAGTAACACAATGAAACAGAGTATCTGTCTTACTGATAGCCACATTCCCAGCACCTAGCATAGTACCTGGTATATATGCAGTAGTTAATAAATAATTGTTAAATTAACTTGAACTTAGAAAGAGGCTAACAGAACCACTGATAAAAATAAACACTTTCAAAATAAAGATATACAAGTTTCTTTTTTAATATAAATGTATATATCTTTTTTTAAAAGATGTTATTTATTATTTTCTAGAAAGAGGGGATGGAAAAGAGGCAGAAAGGGAGAAAAACATCAATGTATGGTTGCCTTTCACCTGCCTCCAGCTACAGATCTGGATGGAGACCTGGTTTGCAACCTGATATGTGCCCTGGCTGGGAATTGAACCAGCGACCTTTGGTTTTGCAGGCCAGCACCTTATCCACTGTGCCACCAGCCAGGGCACAAGTTTCTTTTTAAATTTTGCTCTAATTGCTATAAGGAAAAGGTTCTTTCCAACTTAATATATTCTTTATGAGCTCATGGCTTAAAACCTATACATTTTATAATACATTTATTATATTAATACATTTTAAAAATAAGGTAGTATCAAATATTTCAAAAGTAATCTGAACAAAAGTATACCAATGTATTTTTAATAATACTGTCCCATAAATTATACTTCTCTAGTAAAAAACCCTAACAGGGAAGAGAAAAAAAAAAGTTTTTTGGGTTAACATAGTCACAAAAAAAAGCCAAGCACTAAACATCAAATCATTTGAAGAGATGGAAGGAAGGAGGAACTTCATAAGTTAATTTACTTAATCTTTTCTCATTAAAACAAAAATCAGGCTTTCCACAATTTCTGTTATAGATTAAAAGTAGTTAGTTAACTTAGAAATAATTGTGGACTAAAGCTACGAGCCCAAGACACTGGTATTTTACATCACTTGGCTTTTATCTGTGAACTCAAGTGTTACACTTTCTTGACCATTGCATAGCAAAAAAGGGGCAGAGACTACGAGTTACTTGTCCAAAATATAAATAATTAAAAATAATAGAAAACTGTAGTCTTAAACATTAAAAACACAGCAAGGTTACTGCTAATTTCTTCTTTAGATCATCGAAAAACTACAGGAGTCATTAAATTTTTTTAAAATCTAAGTTTGGAGCTATTGAAAGAGTCAAAAATTCATACCTTTTAGAAACCAGACACTGCATAATTCAACATTAAACAAACATAAAGATAGATCCAAGGATTACTTCATTTTCACAAACAGTTATACCCTTCATGCCCTTCATGACAGATTCAATCTTCTCAGACTTTATTCCATCTTTTCTGAAATACTTATCTATGATTCAACATGTATATTTCCATGTACACAAAAAAATTAAAGGGTTCTTTTAAGATTCAACTTACCATAAATATGTCCAGTGTAAATATGAGAGGTATCATAATCAATTACTTTATTTGATGTTTCTACTTTAAATTCATCACTAAAAAGGGAAGTGTCCCTCTTCATTCGTAGGTTGAAATGTCTGTAAAATGGGATGGGAAAAGGAAAATGAAACTTAAAGAATCTAAATTTTAAACAAAAATTTTTTTTTTTTTTTTTTTTAAGTACAAAAGCCTGCAAAATGTAGACTGTTTCACAACACAATTTGTCTATCTGGGAAATATACTGATCAAGATTTTCTCACAAATACTCTGCTGTAAAATTCAGCCTAGCAGTTATGACAGAATTCTAAATATACACAATTAAACAGTAACTGTCCAGGATTTATTTAAAAATAAATGCCAACAGAATGATTCATACATAGTAAAACAAAGTTATTCCAACAGCAACTATGTTGCTTGGGGATTTAAAAAAAAAAAACAAGCTCCTGGAACCAATTAGCTATTACCACTACCTGTCTTGCCTCTCTAGTAATTCTGTAGCTTTACCATTTCCCCCTAACTTTTTACAGCTCAAGCAATATAATACAATGGCACCTATATAAGGTTCTTTCATTTACACATACCTACGAAACATTTCAATTATTTATTTTTTCCTAGGGGCTTTTAACTCTTCTAATTATCTTTGGACATTCCTCAGTTCAATTTGGGAAGCCTAAAAGACCATGATATTAACTGAAATCATACTCCTTCTAACTCTATAAAGAAGAGGGACAGACCAAAATGTTGATGTGAAATTGAATAAAGAACCTAGGAATCTAATCTTAAACCTAAAATTTACTAGCCCAGGATTCCTGTCTATGACAAGATAATATATTTTATCTTATAGAACTGTTTTAAGGATTAGAAATTATAATGTATGTAAAGTTAGTAACAGTATCTGGCATGTAAGAGATAAACAATAAATGGTACCAAATTAGCTAGCATTACTAAATGCTTAGAAGTATATCAAGCCTCTTAAAATTTCTATAAACATCTGAACATAATACAATTTCTATCAATGAACTTGACCCAATTTTCAATTGGCCAACCCCTAAATGTTAACAGGATATGGAATACTGGAACTTTCATACATTGCTTATAGAAGTAATAAAATGGTACAATCACTCTGGAAAACTGGCAGTTTTTTATAGTTATATATACAAAAATCCTATGACTCACAATTCTACTCCAACATATGTCCAAAAAAAACAACTGGACACATATATCCACAGCAGCTTTATTCATAGTAGCCCAAAACTGGAAACACCCTAAATGGCTATCAATGAGTAAAGTAAAAAGATCAATGGTAAACTATCAGCAGTAAGAAAAAAATCATACTACTTCACTGTTGTAAAGATAGTGAATACAAAAGAAGATACACAGTATGATTCCAAATATACGTAATTATAAAAAAGACAAAACGGCTCTATAGTGATAGGGAGATGATTGTGATTGCCTAGTTGAGAGAGACTAAGAGCAAAAGGTTATGAAGAAACTTATTGCTACAATGGAAACATTCCATAGTGATCTGGAAACATTCAATAGTGATTTGAATGGTGGTTACAAAAGTGTATACATTTGTCAAACTATACACTTGAAACCAGTATGTTTTATTTTATGTAAATTATACTTCAATAAATTTGATTTTAATAATAAAAACATCTAATTTTCAAGTGAATAGGAGTCAACAGGGCATGCTCTTTAGCTTCAGAACATGTCTATTTTATCTTTTCCCTATAGTCATGTCCATCTTGGCACCCTTTCATTTTGGGACTGTACTCACATTCAACTTGCCCAAAACCCTCACCAAAAGCTAGGGCTCCTCATTGTGCTGTGACGAGGACTCTAGGCTGGGAAAGGCATTCTCAGCAAGGAATCAAGAAAGTCAAATACATCTTCTAAATGGAAACTCCAAAATTTTTAAATAATCTCTCCTAAAAAAATAAGAATCTTGCCTGAGTTTTGCCTTCTCATAAAATTATGTCTGCCAACTATAGGAAATTCTTGATTTTATATATATATAAAATATATATGTGTGTGTGTGTGTGTGACTGTAAATACAGACATTATTTTTAAACGTATCACAGTATTTTGAAAAGTCATTAATTTATCATTCTATATATTTTTAATTTACTGAATAAATATTATCTCTAAAAGAGCATCTTTGTTAAAGAGACTAAACAGTAATTGCCCAAGGACTTAATACATATATCATTCAGGACTTATTATTCTGCAAAATTGTTGTACCCTAGAGCATTAGTGTTCCATATGGCAAAAATAAGGGGAGGATAAACGTTTCAGAAAGACATTTAAGTTCAATGTAAAGACAATCTATGCTACACTCCCTTCCCTCCTCAAAATAGTTTTACATCATTTAAAGTGTCAAAGCAGACAACAAGCAACCCTAGAGAGAAGTCAGAATTTAAGAACACTTGAGATCCTTTCCAACCCTGATACTGATTTCATAATTAAGAAAATTCATATAGATATATAAAACTTTATTCTTAATATTGACTTCAATTGGATTAAAACCATATATAAAGTCAGTTCTCAATGATCCATGCAGACTTAAGTAGCAATAAACATAATACAATAAAAAGATTTGCTCATACCCTCAAAATGAAGTTTTTATTAATTATATCAAAATTAATTTACAACTAAAACAAATCAACAGATAAGGGAAACAAGTGAGCATAGAAGGAAGGTAAATGGTTGGAACAAGGCAGACTGAATTATTATTATTTTCATAATCTACAAAAAACTACAAATAAATCACCAGAAATAGGACATAATTTATTCTATTAACTAAGCCACTAGATCACAATTCCCTAATTTTGATACTACCATCAGTTTGATAGATCATATCTTTATACTATTTTAATATTTATATAAAGTATAATTTCTTTGTAGTATTTCTATTGGATAACATATTATAAAATAATAAACATTATCTGACTAACCCTATTCTGCCTTACTAGTTTCTCAACAAGCCCTAAATAAAAAACAATCTAAAAACATAACCAGATTGTGTAATTGTTTAAACTTTTGGCTCAAAGGTCAGAAAAAGTGAAGTGAACACTGCCTTATAAAAACCACTACATTCTGGGAAATATTTGGTGGTTCCTCAAAAAATTAAATATAAGGATTACCACAGGATCCAGCAGTTCTTATTCTAAGTATTCTAGGTATATAGGTCCATTTCCAAAGAAATGGAAATCAGGGACCTAAACATATACTTGTATACTAAAATTTATAGCAGCATTATTCACAACAGCCAATAGATGGAAACAACCCCAATTTCCACAACAGATGGATAAAAATATGTAAGTATAAGTAGTATACACATACAATAGATTATTCAGCCTTAAAAGAACAAAACTGATATATGCTACAACACAGATAACCTTAAAAACATTACACCAAGTCTGACACAAAAGGCAAATACTATATGATTCCAATTATATGAGGTACTTAGAATAGGTAAATTCATAAAGATGGAAAGCAGGATAGAGGTTACCAGGGAATGGTGGAAGGGCAGAAGGGGGAGTTACTGCTCAATGGGTATAAAGTTTCTTTTGAGGATGATAAAAAAGCTCTGGAAATAGAGAGTGGAGATAGTTGCACAATACTATGAATGTACTTAATGTCACGGAATTGTACATTTTGAAAGGGTTAAAATAGTAAATCACAAGTTATTTTACCACAATAGAAATAAACAAATAAATTATTTAATCACTGTATTCCAAAAGGTGGTGCAGAAATAAAATTATACAGTTAGAGATACCTTTCTTAGAGGTCAAAGTTAAGAGATTTGGTTAAGATAGTAGTATGTTTATAATGAGAATGATGAAGTTACATAACATTCTTCTTAAAGTTGTATAGGTTTATGATTTTTAGCATTTTTACATATATTACTACTGTAGTCTATCCTCACATAACACTGCAAAAAAAGTGATGATGCATATTTTTATCAAAGAGTATGGCTCAAGGTCACAAGACTAGAATTAGGACTAAAATCCCAGTACTTGGTTGCTGCGTGTCATTCTTTCTACCATACCACAAGTGCCTCTTACCCATGTAATAAAAAAGTCAAACTAATATACACTGAGTGTTGTAATAGTATTAATGTAATATTCTGTCCACCAAAAAGTCACCTTTTAAAGTCTCACAAATGCAAATAAGATATAGAAATAAAAATTTAACTTTATTTGACTTCCACTGAAAAATGTACCTTGCAATACCATCATAAAAAATTCTCTTTAATTATTAATGCTTGAGCCACTTTCAAGATTAAGGCTAAACTCTGTTTCCTTTTACTGTTTCTTTCAGCAGGTTTCATTCTTTTTATTATAATAATACAATACACTGTTATTAAACTTTAGATTTCCTTTGAGGCAATATGCTGTTCTGTACAAAGAACACTAGTTTCAATGGGAATGTTTTTCTACCCATAAATTTAACCACTATATTGATTCTATGGATCAATAGTATTTTATCTTTTATCTTGATTATAGTAGTTCTATTAAATTCTTTTTTGGCTTTCCTCCATGGCATTGTAGTAAAGTTATAAAGAATGGAGTGAAATTATAGGAGAGAAAAAAATCAGTTAACAAATGATAGCAATTTGAAAACATAGACCAGATTCCAATTTTTCAGCCTTAGTGATGTGGAGATGCAGTTGTACCATGTGGTGAAAATAGCTGCTTTCCCTTCTTAGGCTTTAGAAAAGCAATCTACATATAAAGCAAACAAATAATACAGGAACCAGAAAGACCTCTGATACAGGATAAAATAAATTATGTTAAGATATGATTCTGTTAAGTTTCTGGAAGGTCATGTACCTTCTATATTTTTATAAAACAGGCACCTTTCTATAGATTAGAATAGAGGGTAAAAGAAAATAGAGGGTAAAAAATTGCCTTTTCCTATATGATTGCTGTTTTGACGAAAGACAGTATGGCTTTGATTCTCAGAAGAAAACAGCAATAGATTAAGGATGCATATCTCAAGTTGTAGTCATATTAAGACCCAAAGCCTCAACTAATGAAGTACCTTGGTAACAAAGGAAAGAAATCTGAGAGCAAAACCATGCTTCCAAGTATATCATTGTAATCCAGCAATCCCAGAGACCAAGACTGTCTTCATAAACAAAGCTCCATCATGTCTAAATGGAATAGGTCTATGGTAGGTCTAAGTTAGTGATTCCTAGGGGAAAAAATCTGAACTTAAAAAGGAGGGTATCCCTGATGTCGCTAGGTGTTCTTTTCCTTCACCTTCCACTTAATAAATATGCTTGAGAGAAATATCCAAATTATTTTTTAAGACTGTTGCCAATATTAACATCAAATATCACTGAGTTGAATACCTAGTTCATCTCCACTAGTACACTTTTTGAGACAAAAAAGTCTCTTAAAATTATCTCAAAGAAGCTAATACTAAAAGGGAGTGGGGCATAGAACAGGTTGGTAGATGGAGAAAGGGCAGTTCAGTCCATAGTTACCCCAATGGGCGGTACCTAAGATATCCTCCACAGAAGTTCTAGTGCTCAGCAGTTTAAAAAACATTAGTTCCAGGCATAACACAACTATTTGTCCCATACCATCATTATCTACAATTTTTGATATGCTATACTTTGTATTTATATTTGATTTATTGGTTCAGCATCATTCTCCAGTAAAGACTGTTTTGGAACCTAACTAGTGCAAAGTAAGTATAATTTTAGATTTCAAAAATAAGCACAAATTAACAACTTAATTTGAGCTCTCTGTACCAAATTCATCTGGCAACCCAAAAAAGTACAAAAAGGCTCTAACAAGTTACAGAAGAGGTTATGAGGACTTCTGGTCATGATGGCATCGTAGGTAAACACATCTTGCCTCCTCACACAACAACAAAAAAATTACAACTAAACTATGGAAAAACCATAATTCAGAACCGTCAGAAACTGAGTTGAATGAAAGTCCTACAAAAACAGAATTAAAGAATAAACTATATCATGACCAGTAGGAAGGGTGGAGACAAAGGACTGGGCTGGTTACACACCCATGTGTGGCAGATAAAAATCAGCAAAGGATATCTCAAGAGGATAGGGTCCTAGTCCCACAACAGGCTCCCCAGCCCAGGGTTCCGGTGTAGGAAAGGTAAGTTTTCATAACTTCTGGCTATAAAAACAAGCAGGGATTGAGGCTTTGGAAGACAGATATTGCTAAAATCCCTAGAAGTTACCCTTAAAAGGACCACATACAGGGTGACTCAGACCTACTTGCTTTGACCTTCAGCACAAGGGCAACAGATTGTTGTCCAGCATGAGGGCGGGAGCTGGGGTACAGCATTCTCCCAGAAGGAAGTTCTAACAGAGGCCACTGTTCCTTTTCCAAGCCCTACAACACAGACCTACAGAGTCGGCAAGCAGGCTCCTTATCAGAGATTCCACCAACCTGGCTCACACTGTTTGACCCATCCTGGTGATTCTAAGGCCCTACCCTACCCAACTTGTGGGCCAACCCAAGCTGTTTCCACGCAAATGGCTTGTGCTTGGCCCATGCTTCAGTTTCCTAAATTCTCTCAAGTAAGTAGCATCAGATTCAGTTAAGCCCCATTCTTCTCACTTAAGTTGCCCAGCACTAGCACCAGCCAGCTTGGTTCACAACTTGCCCTCACTGGAGCACCTCCAAGCCCAGCACAGGTAACAGCCATCTACAGATTACTTTGTAGCTTATGCTGTGTGGCCTCTAACAGAACACAAGCAGTGGCTGACCTTGAAAGTGCCAACAGCAATCAAGGCTCAACTACAACAGGGGGACGTTCACAGGCCATACCGAACATGCACCACAAATACCCAGCTTGGGTAATAGGGAAGGCTGTGCCACTGGGCCCTAATAAGACCTACTATATTAGGCCACTGCACCAAGCTTGGGAGACACAAGACACATCATAATTAAAATGCAAAAAGTGAAAGATAAAGATAGAATCCTAAAAGCACCAAAAGAAAAGAAGTTTGTTACCTACAGGGGAGTTTCCATAAGACTTTCAGCTGATTTCTCAAAAGAAACTTTGCAGGCTAGAAGGGACTGGCAAGAAATATTCAAAGTCATGAAAAGTAAAGACCTACAACTGAGATTACTATATTCCAGGAAAGCTATCATTTAGAATGGAAAAGCAGATAAAGTGCTTCCCAGACAAGGTAAAGTTAATGGAGTTAATCAATAATGGTCACCAAATCATTATTGTATGAAATGTTAAAGGGATTTATCTAAAAAAAAAAAAAAAAAAAAAAGATCAAAATTATGAACAACTAAATGTCAATAAATACAAATCTATCAACAATTGAATCTAAAAAACAAACTAAGCAAACAAGAACAGAGACAGAATCATGGATACAGAGAATGTTTTGATGGTTGCCAGATGGCAGGTGTACGTGAGAGAACGGGTAGAGGTGAGAGGATTAAGAAGTACAAATAGGTAGTTACAGAATCGCCATGGAGATGTAGAATACAGTATAGGAAATGGAGCAGCCGAAGAACTTATACACACACAACCATGGACATGAACAATGGTGTGGGGTTTGCCTGAGGGAGTGGGAGTTATTGTGTGGAAGGGGACAATGGGGAAAAATGAGGACAACAGTCATAGTATAATCAATAAAATATAACTTGAAAAAAAGAAATCTGTCCAGTAATTGTTAATTTAAGACTTTAGAGAAATAAGCTGGCATGAAAAATGAAGCATTTAAGACTGAGTTATCTCATAGGATAGCTTTAATAATAAATAGAGTGAAAGCTGTGGAACCTTTTAGGAGGTTAATAATAAATGAATTTACATGTTAAAAAAAAACATATAAAAGGAATAGATTTACTAATTAAAGCAGGCAAGTGAGAGAGTGTGGCAAAGAACACTCAATGATCTTAAATCTAAATACACCTAACATAGAGAAAGAAAAAAAATACAGGTCTTTGAGTCAGCTAGGTCTCAACCAAATGTTTGCTATGTAATTTTAAAGACATTAACTTATTTGAACCTTAGTTTCCTTAGCTATAAAGCCATTTACTTTACTTGGGTGTTAACAGGATTAAATAAGAAATTGCATATAAAGTATCTATGCACCTAAACACCACAAGCACTAATAACTGACTTTTTCTCTCCCCTTTGGTTTTCTGTTCTTTATCCCTTAACAAATTCTGTCTGAGAATTAAGCAGTACAGTAGGTAAACTATCTACAAGCTGTCATTTTACAGCTGATAAAATTGAGATGCTAAGTGACTTATTCAACAGCATACAACTAGCTATCTTCACTACCGGTACCAGATGACAAGATATATTGACCATAAAACATAAAAAATAGTGAAAAACTATAAACAAAAAAATCTTCTTTAAAGATATGTCCTCTAATAACACAACAGGATCTATTCATAAGTTTAAAATATTTAACAATATGAAAACAATATGAAAAGGGCAATCTCTTTTAAAAGAAAACAGTTTTTCAAATATATACCAAATTCCAGTGTAGGCTGAATTTCCAAATTGGGACCTTTCGATTAGAGAAGGTAAACTGAGATTTCATCTTTTAAATTAGATCAAATACAGGGAAACATCAAATAGTAGGTAGTGAGTTTACTCACCTTCCATGGGCATGGAAATCTAGACGTAAAAATTGGTCCTCATGTGAAATTGCTCTTTTGGCACGCTGGTGTTTTTGGTGTAATGAATCCGCATCGTAAGATAATCCTTCATAATGTCTAATATATTTAGTTAGAGGATTTCCATACTGACCTATGAAAAATAAACACTCTGAATTAGTATTATCTTGAAGGCTCATTCTAGTTGTAGTATGATCCCTTGATGACTTAAGTATCTACAAGTATGTATGAAATGATCATCACTAATCCTAATACTTTATTTACACATACATTTTCAAAAAATTACTGTAATGGGAATTTCAATCATATACAAAAGTTTGGATATTAGCCATAGGTTTGTTTTAGATGTATATACATTTTTTAAAGTTTATCTTAAAGAAAATTTCAACCATAGTCAAATTTGGATATTCAGCTAATGTTGGTCTTACATGTCTTCTACCAAGTTGAAGATGTTCTCTTCTCTTCCCTTTGCTGACAAAAACTGATAAACACTATCAGAAACAAATGTTGACTTTTATCACCTGCTATTTCAGCATCAATTAAGATACGTTGGGTTTTTTGGGGTTTTTTTAGTTTATTAGTATGGCAAATTGATTGATTTTCTAATGTTAAACCAATCTTGTATTACTGCAATAAGCCCCACTTGGTCATGGTATATTATCTTCTATATTATTGAATTCTATTTCCTATCATTTTATTTAGAATTTTTATCTATATTCATGAAAGACGTTTATCTATAGTCTTCTAGAACTTATCTTTGTCAGGTTTTAGTAGCAGACTTAAAAAATGAGTTGGGAAATATTACCTCTGCTTCAATTTTCTAGACAAATTTATGTAGAATTGGTATTATTTCCTCCTTAGATGTTTTCTAGAATTCACCAATGAAGCCATCTAAGCCTGCAGTTCTCTTTGTGAACAGGTTTTATCCACAATTTCTATTTTAACGTAGATATACTATATATGTAGTACATAATATTAACAATTTCAATATACATACAGAGTTATTCAAATTATCTACTTCTTGCATGAGTTTTTGTAAGAACCTGTCCATTGCATCCAAGTCGTGGACAGGATAAGATGGTTTATAATTTCCCTTCCAACTAAAAAGTATCTTCTGAATCTCTCCTTCCTGATATTGGTAATCTAGATCTTCTCTTTTGTTCCTAATTAGGATAATAGTGTTTTACGGGTTTTATTGATCTTCTCAAAGGATTGACTTTTTTCCTTTTTTTCCTTAAATATTTATTTTCCATTTTGTTTTTTCACTTTGATCTTTTTCTTCTTACTTTGAATTGCTCTTCTACTTTTAATGTTATTGTTGTTGTATTACATCCATCCCCTTTTTACTCCCCTCTGTCCCCCTCCCCACCCACCCATTCCCCCCAAAGTCAATCCCACCTGTTATCCATGTCCATAGTTCCTTTACATCTTCTACTTCTTTTAGTTTCATAAGATGAGGCTACTGATTCAAGACCTTTCTTTGTTTCTAATCCCGGTTTTTAGAGTTATAATTGTCCCCTTAATACTGCTTTAGTAGTATCCCACAGATTTGTGTGTTGCCATTTCATTCTGTTCAACATACTTTTTTTTTCCCAACATATTTTCTAATTTCCCTTTGATTTCTTTTATGGTGCGTGTGCTATTTAGAAGTTTGTTATGTAATTTTCGAGTACTGTCCATTATTTTATTATCTTTGTTAATGGCTTCCAATTAAAATCTGCTACACAGAACATATTTTTTGACATCAATTCTTTTAAATACATTGAGAGTATCTTCTCACACAAAATATGGTACACCCTTGCAAATGTTTCATATGCACTTAAAATGAATGTATTCCACTGTTAATGAGTGAGTGTCTAAAAATGTTAATGTTTACTTCGTAGTGTTCTAGAAATGCCTCCCAAATATCAAGTTAGTTGACAGTACTGTTTAAGTCTTCTCTACTCTTATTGATTTTCTTCTTATTCTAATACTGAGAGGTGCTAAATCTTTGCCTATAACTCTATTTCTCCTTGTAGTTCTTTGCTTCACTGACTTTTGTAACTGTTATTACATGCATAAATGTTCATGATTACTATGCCTTTAGGATTATTTATTTTCTGTGATAGTCTATGTTCTAAAACCTACTTTGTCTGATATTAATATAGTCAGTCTACTTTGTCTGATATTAATATAGTAAGTCCACCTTTTTTTTTTTTTTAACTAATACAGTATATATCTTTTCCCATCCTTTTACTTTTACTTTTTTTTTTTTAAAGATTTTATTTCATTATTTTTTAGAAAGAGGGGAAGGGAGAGAGGCAGAGAGGGAGAGAGACATCAATGTATGGTTGCTTTTCACCTGCCTCCAGCCACGGACCTGACTGGAGACCTGGTTTGCAACCTAGTTATGTTCCCTACCTGGGGAATTGAACCTGAGACCTTTGGGTTCACAGGCCAGCACCTTATCCACTGTGCTATCAGCCAGTGGCTACCATCCTTTTACTTTTAACCCAGTTATGTGTCTTCATATTTAAAGTGAGTTCGTTGTAAACAGCAAATAGCTGGAAATTTATGTTTTTATCTAATCCAATAATCTGCTTTTCAACTGGGGTGCTTACATACTTACATTTAAAATGATTACAAATGTGATTAGGTTTAAGTCTATCATCTTGCTATATTTTTCTATTTCTCTAATCTGTTCTTTGTTCCCTTTCTTTCTTTTGGACTATTTGAATTTTTTGTTTGTTTTGTTTTTATGATTCCACTTTATTTCTTCATCAGTTTATTTGCAAAAATTTTTTGATTATTTTAGTGGTTGCCTTAGTGCTTAGAGTACACAGGGTACGCGGCAATCAATTGGCAAAATTTTAGTAAAATAAACAACATACCCCAAAAGTGTTATATTTTGAAATAAATTTATTCTTATATGTGAATACATAAACACAGTCGTTATTTTTTTAATTGTTAAAAAAAGTCTCCATTTGCTGTAATAATAGACGCAATTTGACTTCGGAATCTTGAGCACATTTTCATTAACTTTTCTTTATCCATGGACATCATCTTGTTTTCAATCTTAGCTTTAACAGTCTCTTTTCTGGAATGACGTTGTTTATTAACTTCTCTCTTACAAATGCTGCATACATAATAGTCTAAAGGATCTGCATCTGGTTACTAGGTGGCCAGAGTTCCTTTAACCAGAATTCAGAAACAATGACACTGAGAAATTCTTGCACCTTTTTGGTTATGTGCTGGTGCACCAGATAAAATGACATCCATTTGCAATTTGCTTCATCCAGGGTACAACTACTTCTCTCAAACCATCCAAGTAAACATCCTGGATCTTCATTGATGATCTCCTGGATTCTGTGTACAACATCTGGACTTGTGCGATCCTTGTGTATCGTATGCGTTTTCCTTATTGGTATGGTGACATCAGGATCAGCATCATACACCTTTCTTCTCGTTGCCAACTGTACTATGCAAAGGGCCATTATTGAAGTCCACAATTTCCTTAGCAGTTCACACTGCATGCAGTCCAGAAATTATGGTTGCTCCAACATTGTACTCCTTCGACATGACAGTTGCTCTCAGAATTTAATACTTAAATCTGAAACAATGATGTTAACTCATAACCTTAGAAACAGTTTTTCAAAATTAAAAAGAAGTACATGAAATATGGAGATGCAAAGTTATTGCTAATTGATCGCGTGCATCCTTGCAGATGTATGTTCAAGACCATGCCCCATGCCAATACAACCATGAAAATTCCAGTCTGCTTGGGGACCACATGCAGGCCTAAAAAAATATCTTGGGCCAATACATTAGCTCCCACTTTCCACTTTCTCAGAAATTGAGCCCTTTCTTTTCTTCTTTTGTTTAGCCAGTGTTTCCACAGATAAAATAAGGGGGGAGCCCTAGCTGGTGTGGCTCAGTGGGCTGAGACCTGACCTGAGAACCAAAGGGTTGTCAGTTCGATTTCCAATCAGAGCACATGCCTGGGTTGCGGGCCAGGTCCCGGGTAGGGGCGCACAAGAGGCAACCACACATAGATGTTTCCCTCCCTCTCTTCCTCCCTCTCTTACTCTTACTCTAAAAATAAGTAAGTACATAAAATCTCCAAAAAATGAATAATTAAGGGGGGAAGCCCAAGTAAGTATAGGCAGGCTTGTTGCTAGAAATTGATACATTTTTCAAAGATCTTGTTTACTTTTAGAGAGAGGAAAAAAGAGGGAGAGCAGGAGAAAAACATTGATTTAAGAAAGAAACATCAACTGGTTGCCTCCAGCTGCACTGACCATGGACCAAACCCAACATGCAAGCATGTGCCCTGAGCAGAAATCCAACTGGTGACCCTTCACTTTGAGGGCTGATGCCCAACCAACTGAGCCACACCAGTCAGGGCTCTACCAATACATTTTTATTAGAGCATTTATGTCATTCCTCCTTGATTTTTGTTAATTGATTAACTCAAGTCTTGAACACTGATGGCATGCTCCTTGAGGGCATGTACATTGTATTCGTCTTTGTCTCTTTCACATATGTGACTACTGCACCAACATTAACAAATAATACCCATGTGAATGTAATTGTGGAATGGAGCCTTAACGCATGAACAAACTAATGAATAGATTTCACCTGTTATCATCAGTTTACTAATCCAAACTCACTTTCCAGTAAAACCCTGTTCCTATTTTAGTCAAAAAGCTCTGACAGTACAGAAAGGCAGAGACTTGTTTAAGGTCAGTCAAAAAGAGTCAGAGAACATGGGGATCCTGAGGCCTGGATAGCTGACAACCTATCTCTGTTCTCCAGGGAGTGTGAGAGGACAGGACAGCTGTGCTGTGCACGTTCACACAATTTGTACACTTGTTTGTTTGCTTGCTTCAGACTGAGTGAGCCACTGCATGTGAAATTTCAGGAGCAAGTGTGCCTTCAAGAAAGTAGCAGAACAAGCCCTGGCTGGTATGGCTCAGTGGATCAGCAGTGGCCTGTAAACCCAAAGGTCACTGGTTCAATTCCCAGTCAGGACATAGAACCAGGTTGCAAGCCAGGTCTCCAGGCAGGTCCTTAGCTGAAGGCAGGTGAAAGACAATCATATGTTGATGCTTCTCTCCCTTTCTTCCTCCCTCCCTGCCCTTTTCTCTGAAAATAATGAATAAAATCTGGAAGGAAGGAAGGAAGGAAGGAAAAAAGGCAGGCGGGCAGGAAGGAAACAACAATAAAAAATTAAAATTAAAGTAGCAAACTAGAGTTCTGCTGCCATCCCTGAATAGAGGCCTAAAGCTTCTTTTATCATTCTGATATATTACCCATGCAGGGCAAAATTAATGAAATGGAAGGTACAGGAAGGACTCAAGGGACAGCAATCTATAACTCATTTTATCTCTTCTTATAAAGAACCCTCACTGAAGATATTCTCGTGTAAAGTCCTTAACAATAAACAAAAAGATCTGTTACCTGACAGTGATGAAAATAAAATACATTTAAGCTAGAGTACGGTATGATGTTAGTAATCTGACATCAGTGGGAAATGACAGCTTCCACTGAGGAAAATTTCTGCAAAAGTGACGTTTACCTATGGGTCAAATCTTCCCATTTGAAGCATTATTGATTTTTTTCCCCTCTAATATCTTCTTGGACTAGGCTCACCTTATTAACATCTTTATCCTAAGAGATCATATTGATGTTATAACCTCAATGTTACTATGTTATTGTCCCATTGTTATTACATAAAATAGCTCCATCCTGCAGTGTAATTATTCTGCCAATGTTTCCTCCTTTCTCTACTGTTACTTTATTATACCTATACAAAATGCATACCACCAGCATTCACTTTCAGGTCCCTAGTTGTAGTTCCTAGAAATCTGGCCATCACAAAGCACACAATAACTTTACATGGTGCCTAGTACTTACAAGCTTCATGGGATAAACATCCCCAAACTTACCTAGAGAAAATAATCTTCTTGGATTTACAAGACATCCTTAACCTTATGAGATGCATACTGAGGTATTTAGGGGTACAACTAACTTTCACAAGGATCACAGCAGGAGTAGTATATTAGAGAAAGCAAATGCAGCAAAAGATAACCATTAATACATGTAAATGAAAGGTATATAAATGTTAATTAGACCACATATACTTCTAATCTTTCAGAAAGTATAAGTTTCTAAGATAGTAAAAAAATGAACACAGTGTATCAAGCAAATGCCTATGTGTAAAACTGGTGGAATAACTGGATTGTACCTATAAAAGAGGAAATAAATAATTTTCATAATTCTAGAAGAAAAACTAGTGTAGAAAAGTAAAGCAATACCAAAAAAGGTCACCTACATCCAAGAGTGGAAAATGACCAGCAGAAGTAGTAGAAAAAAGTCTAAGTCCCCTAAAAGAGCTTAGCAGTTCTCTTCCCTTTTACAATTTGAGAACAGTAGAGTTGTGCCTTGGCATCCACAGGGGATTGGTTCCAAGATCCCTGCAAATACCCAAATCCACAGATGTTAAAGTTTCTTTTGTAAAATGGCACAGTATTTGCATGTAACCTATTATTTGCATGTAGCCTACAGAAGGGAATGCCTACACATCACATCATTTGCATGGATTAAGTGCAGCCTAGTGTCTGGCACATGGCAAATTCAAGTTCTGATTTTGGAACTTCCTGGAGACTTTTTTTTTCCTGAATATTTTCTATTTGTGGTTGGTTAAATTCGCAGATGCTAAACCTACAGATACACAGGACCAACTGTATTTTTATTTTTATTTTCTGTAACTTTTCAAAGTCACCATTTTACTATCTTAAAAGAAAATTATTCTTCCTAATTACAAAAGTGATTACTGTAGAAACATACACTTTACACATCATCACCAGATTCAGAGATTAAGTACCTATCAAGTCTTTTTTTAATGAATACATATATAAACTTACCTATGACAAAACTGAAGTAATATTGTGTATAAATGTTCTATAGGGTGCTTCCACCCCTTAATTGTAAACATTTTCTGATTAAAATTGTTTTAAAAAGTCCTGGTTGGTCTGGCTCAGTAGATTGAACAGGTTCAATTCCCAGCCAGTCAGGGCATATACCCAGGTTCCGGGCCAGGCCCCCAGCTGAGGGTGTGTGAGAGGTAACTGATGAATGCTTCTCTCACACGTGTTCCTCTCCCTTTCTTTCTCCTTCCAGTCCTCTCTCTCTAGAAATAACTAAAGTCTTTTTTAAAAAAAAGAAAACAACAACACTTGTAAAGAACTTAACTAACCAAAAGTCAAATGGCTCAAATACTTTATGTTTAAGGGAATGAATTCTGGAGTAGGCTAACGAGTTTCAAATACTAGCCTCCCTGAACCTGCTCCCTTATTTATATAAAATAAATATTACAGAACCTATCTGACAGAGATGTTGTAAAGATTAATACACAAAACGCCCTAGGCAGTGGATAAGGTGCCAGCCTGCGAACCCAAAGGTCGCAGGTTCAATTGCCCAGCCAGCGCACATAACAAGGTTGCAAACCAGGTCTCCAGTCAAGTCTGTGGCTGGAGGCAGGTGAAAAGCAACCATACATTGATGTCTCTCTCCCTCTCTGCCTCTCTCCCTTCCCTCTTTCTAAAAAATAATGAAATAAAATCTTAAAAAAAAAAAAAAAAAAAAAAAAGCCCTAGGAATAGAGCTGGGCATATAAATGCTAACTATTTATGATTATTTTCCATGTTCCAAGGGTAGGTAGTATCTTACCACCCGGGAACACTTGCAAACATCTCCTGAATCCAAAACCTACAATCTTCTGTTCTAATCTACATTAAAAATAAGAATGGGGCAAAACATAAAATGAAAATTCCATTAACAACCAACAATCAGAGTATAGCTTCCTGATGATGGGTCACTATCATCTCTGTGTGGGATACAAATTATTACCTAACAATTAAGCTTAGTTTTTTCCTCTGTCAAATAAAGTTGATTCTACAATCTTTAAAATGGGAGAAAAAAATCTGTAAAAATGTTTGAGATTACCAATCTTATTTACAGAAAAACTTAATTACAACAGATAAGAGGATGTGTAAGAGTAAGCTAAGACTGGCACATTTCCATTCCTCAGAAAAATTATTTGTAATCAAGTTGTTTTCCACACTTTTCACTTGCGTAATTTTAAAAGTAGGTACGAAAAGCATTTTACTCCAACGTAAGAGTGCATTTGCTAGAACTTGAGTCATCAACTGTGCCTTAGGCATCACACTGTGTTGACCAATGTTTCTCATATTTGGTATGTACTCACTATGTTATTGAAGCAATGAATACCATTAACAAAACTGTTCTCTTGTAGGACAAAGGTAGGTTTCCAGGAACTATTGTGTCCTATATTTCAGTAAGATTAAACTTAGTGCCTTTATTGCACTCTTAGAAACACAACTTCTACGATGTAACTTCAAACTTAAGCCACTGTTTCCATTGCTTCACGAGAAACTAGTGGAATCATTTTCTACAGGAAAATATCTACACCTAACAGCTACAAGTGAAGAGGGTGTGCCTATTTCAACACATGAACTTTCTGAGATAAGGTGGACTTTTAGAACTAAAGTAAAGCTAGCTGGATCAGAAGTGAAAATGAGTTATTTTTTAAATTATAAATTAAACCCACCACAAAGAACCAAACCATCAATGATTAAAACATACTAAATATATTAAATTTCTACCAATGACTCACAAAATACAACCTGAAAACCCAAAAATGGGAATGTGTACATAAATTAGATTTCTATACTAATCTGAAATGCCTTTATACTATTTCAACAAAGTGTAAGGCACAAGTACAGACAGCAACCCATGTAAGGGATTATGACTATAAACTTACCTAAATAATATATAAACACACACAAAATGGATCCAGCCACCACCCTGACCCAGACCCTGCATTCCATCCTAAACCTACTCATACTACTTTTTCTTATTATATTCCAAACCATCTGCCTCTGCTTCATTCCAGGAAACCTCGATAGGCAAATAAAACAATTCTTCGAAAGGTGTCAGGATAAAAACATAAGGAGAGACAAAGTTATGAAAAAACATGGAAGTTTTTGAGGATTTATGAGATAAAATTTTGAAGAAAATAAATTGTGAAAAGTTGAAACTGAGTAGAAAACTAATTCTGAACATAGATTTACAGAGTAAGTTGCTGATTTGAGTACCTCAAAATATCATTCCCCACAGAAACTAAAATCC
Source organism: Noctilio leporinus (assembly GCA_004026585.1). Classification (NCBI taxonomy): domain Eukaryota; kingdom Metazoa; phylum Chordata; class Mammalia; order Chiroptera; family Noctilionidae; genus Noctilio; species Noctilio leporinus. The sequence continues at coordinate 80,670 of PVIW01005557.1, read as the reverse complement.
TACTAGCTCTTCAGGGCCAACAAGTAACTGGTTTAGTTGGGCATTTAAATAATCCTTACAGACTATCGATCATTCGATTACTATTATTAACAGAATCCGATTTCTTCCCTACTACAAACTGGATGATAAAGAGAAGAATGGCAAGTGCTAGAATGTGGAGTAAAAGTTTCAGAACTGCAGGGCAAAACACTGGGAAAGGATGGCTTGAACAGGACAGGAATATGGGCAATTTATGAAACCTGAGTAATCAATTAAGAGAGCAAGCTATCAGTAATAACCAAAAAAGTCTGAAGATTAAAATTTCCTATAGAGCAGGGTTTCTCGACCTCAGAATTACTGACATTTTGGCCAGATAATTCTTTATTGTGAGGGGTCTGTCCTGTGCATTGTAAGATGTTTGGCGACATCTTTGACTTCTACCCATTAGATGCCAGAAACACCCCTCCCACTGTGACAACCAAAACTATCTCTGGATTACTTATATTTTAGTACCTTCTTTATGTGTATGTTTTAACTACATGTTAATTTTTATAGAACACAAAACTGCACAATTCCATAATGGAAATGAATAATAATAGACATTTTAAAAGACTGAAAGATTAGCATTAAAAAGCGATAAAGTTGTGTTGGAGAAAGAATTATAAATTTTCTTTAAGTTCGTTTTCTAATGTTTACTAACAATGTTCTAGTACTTCAATTTTGTAAAATACATTTTATCCATCTATATTTTGTAATAATAGATTCCAAACACAAGAAGGCCTGGAAACACCATAATTTTAATGTTTGTATAGCCCTTTACAGTCTCTTTAGTGTTTTTTGCAAACTTAATCCCATTCAGTTCTTAGGAAAAGAGATAGATAGCGCCCTAGCCCAGTGGCTCTGTTGGTTGGAGTATCGTCCTGATGCACCAAAGTTGCAGATTCAATCCCCAGTCAGTGCACATAAAAACAGCAACTAATAAAAGCAAAAATGGTGGCCCTGGCTGGTGGCACAGTGGATAAAGCACTTAAAGCACCGGCTCGTGAACCCAAAGGTCGCTGGTTCAATTCCCAGCCAGGACACGTACCAAGGTTGCAAGCCAGGTCGCCAACCAGGTCCATAGCTGGAGGCAGGTGAAAGGCAACCATACATGGATGTTTCTCTCCCTCTCTGCCTCTCTCCTTTCCCTTCTCTCTAAAAATAATAAATAAAATCTTAAAAAAAAAAAAAAAGCATAAATGGGCAAAACAAATCAGTTTCTCTCCCTCTCTCCCCACTCTTCTCTCTCTCTAAAATCAATAAAGTGAAAAAAAAAAAAAAAGTTAAGATAGCAAATTATTGAGTTAGCAGAAAAGTTCATTTGTTTTTTCTGTAAGATGGCTCTTGTAACGCTTACTTGCCTTTAACTTTATTTGAAACAGTTTTGTTAGGCTGTATTGTGACAGTTGTTATTATCAGTATGAATTTTTAAAAAATCAAAATTGGTGAATTTTTGTGCATCCATTTTAATATTGATGGAAGAAAATACCCAATATATATGGCATATTATGCTGTATTATTCCAAGAAAAGTAAAAATACACAACAGAAACACAAAAAAAGAAAAAAAGATTTATGCAGTGTATGGAGAAGGTGCTGTGGTTGATGAAACATGTTAAAAATAGTATACAATGTTTTATGCTGGAGATTTCCTGTTGGGCAATGCTCCATGGTTGGGTAAACCAGTTGAGGTTGACAGCGATCAAACTGAGATATTGAGAACAATCAAACATGCAGAAGATTGCCAACATACTCAAAATATCTAATTCAATAAAGTTATTGATGAAAATGAAAAATGTGTGCTTTATTTTTAGACTTTTTGGCTAACCCAATAATATCTCACTCAACACATAAGTGTAGGATTCTATCTGCATTCTTTTGAAAACAGAACCCAAAATTCAGAGCTCAAAAAGTGTATGTCTGTATCCCTTGCTATCATCAATGCAAGCAAAGATCAATGGAAAGAAAATCATATATATACTTTGCCTCAAGCCCACATTCTTTTCCCTCATTTGTCTCTGAAATAGGAAGTCTACAATTCACATATAATCAAGAGCATCAAGCACATTCTTGAACTAAATAGCATAATTCCAACTTAAGGAGAGTAAATATACACTTGTAAAGTAAAAACATACATACTTGTTAACATATTATTAAATCTAAGTTCTCCCCTCCAGGTCAAATTGCCCAACTTCTATCTGGACCAGTACTTCACAAATGACTAGCCACAGATTGCTGAAGGGCTATGCAAAGTTTTAACCAATCCCCAACAAAAGTATTGGCTTGCAAGTAGGATAAAATTCAAGACTCTGACATACATCCTAACCTATAACCTTCTATTGAGATTCAAAAATCTTAAGATATTTTCAACTTCAAAGACTGAAGTCCTTAAAGTTTTATAAAACCATATTCTCCAATGCAACACTAAGATCTAAATTCAACAACAGAGCCCTCAATAAATTTTATCTTCACATCAAACATCTGCCAAGTTTTACCAATTTTTCTTCCATGTCATTTGTTCTGTCCTTATTTATTTCTATTATCACTACCTAATCCAGGACTCAATCACCTGTTCATCGAGCATCTGATTTATTCCTTACTGTATCATACTCTACTTCACAGGTACTACAACCTAGAATATGAATTAAGAGTCCTGGTTATCCTAGTTTAGTTAGTATTTCCCTCTATCTTCTGCCTTAAAATCTCCATTCCCTTCTATCTCAAAAAGCTTTCCCCATCTGGCTGATGTCCCTCCAACTTAGTAAACCTTCATTTCAACAGCAATTACAGTATGTAAATAGAACTATATATCTTGGCATTTCTGTCTACACTGACAGTGATTTTTACTTTCTCACTCATGACTGTGCCTTTATGACTCCTACTAACTGCAGACATATAATATATTCTGATGACTAAATAGCAAGTTCTCTGTACACATTCTCACACTGTTTAGTTGGAACTGTAGTTCAAAATGAATTCAGAATGAATTTACCCAGAATCAAAGGGCATCTACATTCCTGAGAACTGTTCTCAGTATTGTATTTCTGTTTCTTGCAACCTAGCTAGGACAGAACTGTCCCCACTAGTACTAATGCAAAGCCTTCACACTGCTGGATAGGAATCTAACTGGTAGAACTACCAGTTTTTCCACTTATCTTGAACATTGCTTCCTTTTCCTAGCATAACAGTTGGCAGCTAAACTAGAGAGAATTAGCACTACTGGATTTTTATTCAGAACAAGCAGACTTCTCTAAGTGCTGCCTGGAAAAATCACAAACAATCACAAATCAATTCCTCCATATATATATATATAGATATAGATATATATATATACACACACACACACACACACATATACACATATGCACACACGCACACACATACACATCCCTGGCTGGTGGCTCAGTGGACAGGCGGTTCAGTGCCAGCATGCAAACCCAAAGGTCGCTGGTTTGATTCCCACCCAGGGCACATAACCAGGTTGCAGGCTGCAAGCCAGGTCTCCAGTCAGATCTTCAGCCAGGTCCTTAGCCGGAGGCAAGTGAAAGGCAACCATACATTGATGACTCTCTCCCTTCCTCTCTCTCTAAAATTAATAAATAAAATCTAAAAAAATAAAACTGGGTCTCTTTATTCAAGCATATTATGTTAAGTTGTCTATGTGAAAACAGACCAAATGCAAATAAATTCCTACAATTTTAGGGTCTTCCCTGTGACTTAGGGCTCACACTGGAAATTACTTTGTGTTTCTCTGTTCACAGCCTTTCATATCTACAATTTGCCTCCCTAATTAGTGGCCACACAGGTCTCTCTCTCTCACCAAAACTTCATGTCAGCAGTTATGTCTAATGACTCCCCTTTCTCTGCACCCAAACCTCTCCAAACACACGAATTTCATTTCTGGTACTCCACATAGACTATATTTTAAACTAGGCCATCACAAAAATATACCTCTAACTATTTCAAAATTTTCCTCACCATTAGAATGTGATACAATTCAAAGACTAAATATTTAACTTGATAAAATCACAAAGTCACCAAAACTAACACACAACAGCTACTTAGTGCAAACTAACATAAAACACAGTACCTGGAGTCTCTGTCATAGACCTTTCACCTAATTTTCCTTTAAATAAAGAGAATACTTTTTCTTAACTTATAACTTACATTCCTGTGGAGAATACAGTATTACAACTATACATTTTAGGGTATATTAAGTATCAATAATCTAATATATTACAATCAGATCACAGTAAAGATTCAGAACTAGGAAATGATGACTTGTGTATTTTACTTGCTGTGTCTTGCTGGTTATTCATCAGTTTCTTATCTCCGTTCTACCTCACTTCACTTTTAATTAGCAAAACAGTACATCATTATTCCAATTGTTTAGAACGTAAGAACAGGGCAACCTCAACACTAAACTCTATAAAGACAAAACACTTGGTGAGGCGGTGGCGACGGGGAGAGGATGAACAAGTTTGATACATTGAAAGATGACGACAGTGGGGGCCATGATCAGAATGAAGAAAATAGCACACGGAAAGATGGTGAGAAGGAAAAAACTGAACGAGACAAAGGTCAGAGCAGCAGCAAGAGGAAGGCTGTTGTCCCCGGACCAGTGGAGCACCCCCTGCAGTACGACTACGCATTCTGGTACTCCAGGAGAACCCCTGGCCGGCCCACCAGCTCGCAGAGCTACGAGCAGAACATCAAACAGATTGACACCTTTGCCTCCATGGAGCAATTTTGGAGGTTTTACAGCCACATGGTACGTCCTGGGGACCTGACAGGCCACAGTGACTCCCACCTCTTCAAAGAAGGAATTAAACCCACGTGGGAGGATGATGCAAACAAAAATGGTGGCAAGTGGATTATCCAACTTCTGAAGGGCTTGGCGTCCCGCTGCTGGGAGAACCTCATCCTGGCCATGTTGGGGAAACAGTTAATGGTTGGGGAGGAGATCTGCAGGGCTGTGGTCTCTGTCCGGTTTCAGGGGGACATTAGTTCAATATGGAATAAAACTGCCAGCAACCAAGCCACCACAGCCCAAATCCGGGACACACTTCGGTGAGTGCTTAATCTGCCTCCCAACGTGATTATGGAGTACAAAACCCACACCGACAGCATCAAAATGCCAGGCAGGCTGGGCCCCCCAAGGCTCCTTTTTCAAAACCTCTGGAAGCCGCGGTTGAATGGGCCATGACCCTCTCCCTGTCTGGATGGCACCGTCATTGAAGCTGGCATCACCAGAGGCTCTTGTTCTGACGGCGTGCTACCTGGAAGATCCTTCTGTCCTAGACAAGAGGAACTGGACGAGCATTTTATGTTTTAAGAACAGGCTAACATGCAGCAGCTACAACAACAGCTGAGATCACTTAATAAATGGTGCTAAACTAAAAAGAAAAAAAGAAGAAAAAAAAAAAGACAAAACATATATACTAAAAAATAGAGCCCTGGCTGGTGGCTCTGTGGATGATGCTGATCCTGATGTTGCCACACCAATAAGAGAAACACATAAGGTATGCAAGGATTACACAAGTCCAGATAGCGTACACTGAATTCAGGAGATCATCAGTGAAGATCCAGGAAAGTCAATATGCTCCATAGCAAGAGAACTGCAGATGTCCGATGCAATGGTTCCCAAGATTATTGCTGAAGATATCAGATATAGATCCTATGTTCTTAGAAGAGGCCAGTTTATGACACAGCAGACAAAGGAAAATTTTTAAAAAACAAGGACACTCTTAACAAAATTGAAAACACCCCCCCCCCCCCAAAAAAAAAAAAAAACCCTCTGATTTTCTTCTCCAATGAAAAGAATTTTCAGGCCCTGGCTGGTGGCACAGTGGATAAGGCGATGGCCTGAGAACCCAGGGGTCGCTGATAAGATTCCCAGCCAGGGCACATAACCACATGTAAGCCAGGTCTCCAGCCAGGTCTGTAGTTGGAGGTAGGTTAAAGGCAACCATACATTGATGTCTCTCCCCACTCTGCCACTCTCTAAAAATAATAAATAAAATATTTAAAAAAAAAAAGTCACACACTACCTCTACCTTTTAGGAGCTATGGTTTTACAAAAATAAAAGCTACCATTTTAAATCTGGTCCCAGACTTATTAAATGGAAATCTTCTCATATCTGAACTTGTCAACTCCCAAAAATGTTTAAAAAAATACAACCTATTGTTTAATTTGTTTCATTTCCATGTTCTTTATTTCAAAAGTAGCTTATATTTATAACCCATTCTTCAAATAAATAATAAAGCCTAAGTTTGTTTTTCTTGACATGACCCTCACTCAATCAATTTCCGGAGAGTCTCAGCCCAGCAAGAAGAAATTATTTATTTATTTGCTCACTGAGATAAAGGTTTTGGAGAAACTATAACCGTCATTCTTTAAGACCTTCAAATTGCTGGCCTTATGAAAATAGTGTTTTAAATAATATCTAAATACAAATTCTTATGTCATAGTTTTTAATTAACAAATTTTTAAGACTGAAAAAAATTACAAAAATTATATATTAAAAGTTAGATAAGAGGTCACAGTTAAAAAAAAAAAAAAAAAAAAACGACAGTTTTGAAAGTTTGGAGTCATCTATGCAAGATGAAGTGAACGCAGAGATGCAAATAACATTCCTACAGGGCCCAGGCAGGTAACAAAAATGAGTGAAGTAGGCCAAGTGTATTACCAACAGAAATGATGGGAAGGAACTGCACTGACTGGTAAACACATACCCAGTCTAACGAGGGCAGCTAGTGCTACTCCACCACACCTCCAAATGACAGGAATTTAGCCTTGGAAGCGCCTGGATTGCCAGGTCTTCCCAAAAAAATAGACATCTACGAACTTCACTGAGAAACTTCCCAATTTTTCAATGTTGATCACGAGTTGCAACTTACACCAGAAATCAAACACTACATATCCGCAAGGCGGTTCACAAAGTCCAGAGGGCACTTCCCAGCTAATGTGTGAAAATGACTTTCAAAAGGTATGAAGGGGTAATGTGTAACAGGCTCAGGCTTTGAGATCAAACTGGCTTGGGTCTGAATAAATGATGCTAGAAAAACTATTTCTTCTAGCCTCTTACTTTTTTTTTTTTTAAAGATCTTATTCATTATTCCTAGAGAGAAGGGCAGGGAGGGAGGAAGAATGGGAGAGAAACAGAGAGAAACATCAATGTATGGTTGCCTTTCCCCTGCCTCCAGCTACAGACCTGGCCAGAGACCTGGCTTGCAACCTGGTTACATGCCCTGGCTAGGAATTGAACCAGTGACCTCTGGGCTCATAGGCCAGCACCTTATCCACTGTGCCACCAGCCAGGGCTTGTTGGCATTTTTTTAATTTGACAATGTACAGGAAAAGAGGTCTGTGTCCCTGACTTAGACAGGTATTGCATGTTTTAAAAGTTCAGTGGCATACGACAAGAAATGGGCCCACTTAAAGTGATATAGCTAACTGGATTCTCAATATCTGGTTAAAAAATAAAGAGTCAGAGCTCCTTGAAGATAAAGACAAAATGTCTGTCTCTTTTATTAGTTTTATAGACTCTTACTTGCTGGTATAAGTTAAAAAAACAAAAAAATACTTTAAACACTTTGGGTCAATCTTACAGAAAACTTATTTCTATGAAATGCATAATGTTAAGCACTTCTAAATAGTAAATCATACTCTAAAGTTCATTTTATGTATGATTTCATCAAACCATTACATTATGGCATTGAAGTTACTGCTAAAAATACCTTGTGACCCCTCAAAAACACCAATTATTTTTTTAAAGGAAAGGCATCAACTATCCAGCATATTGTGCTAAAAAGTAGTAATCACACATACATAAAAATTCTTCGAGCTATATTTAACAAAAATAGGCTGAATAAATTTCTGATGTGGTTACAAATAATAAAGAATTTTTTGTATATATTTGAATATATGTCTACATAGACACTTACTGAACTCCAGAATTTATGCTACCTTCCCACAAATACATCAGAGGCTGAGACGTGTACTAGAAATGGGCAGCATTAGGAAATTTTAAATTTTATAATTGTAAACATTTTATTTCTTCCGGCTTCTCAGCCATCATATTTAAGAACAAGAAAAAATTAATACAAAATAGCGATTGGCAAATAGAAGGGGGAACCAACTGAAAGGGCTTATTAAGTACCTAAAAATGATTTACGCTTTTAAGTTAAATCCATTTTCCACTACTAATTCTCCTCATCTACACAAACATATTCTCATTCATTAAAATACAGAACTCCGTTTAAATATATTCGACTCTACATCTCATCATTTAAAATTCTTACAAACTTTATGATAAATAGCTCAGATTAACAGATGAAAATAATATACTACATTGCCACAAAATTACAAATATCTCCATGTGCACAAAAGCTACAAATTTAATGCTAATTTTAGAATCAAATATTTGGTTTTTTATAAAGTTATGCTTAAAACAAGTATCTTAAGTGTGTAACAAACCCTTTAACCACTGTTTGATGCAAAATGATACTTTATAAATCATTCCAAAATTCTGAATTTAGAAAATGTTTGTGTAAAAAGGGTCTTAGCCCACAAAGGTTATGCTGTTATTTTACTGTCTTTCTTCAACCACCAGACTAACCAGTTTCTTTTCTTACTGTTTCATTCTTTATATATAAAGGACAGTTTATACACTATAACAGTAGTTTAAAGTACCTAAGTGATTGTCTCACCTTTTAATACCTCATAGATATCATTGTCTAACTCTACTATAATCACAAAAAGTTAAAACACATAACTTATCAACAAAGCCATCAACCTGGAACTAAGAATACAAGACAAAAATATACTGAGTTCTGCAATCATAAGTCAAAGTGACAAAAGAATAAGCAATATACTGCATGAAATATTTTCTACATTATCAACTTAAGGTTATACCCATTCAGAGCATTCCTAAAATTTTTTCAATACAATACTTCTAAAAATGCGTAGAGTTTTTAAGTATACTTTGGGCAAGTCAAAAAGTTTACCTAAAATAAAGCACGTTACACAACAAAACGATGCAGCTGGTCCTAGAATACAAGTAAAAAACGTCTTCAAAACCCAAGCAATCAAGAAATTAGTCTTTTTAGTAAAATAAATTCTACTTTGGGGGTCGAGGGTTGCTTCTACTTTGACAACTATCCCTAATGTCTATTCCATCTGACAAGTGGAGCAAACTCTTCAGGTTGGGTCACCCAGGGACCTTCGCTCCAGCAGACCCAACCCAACCTACAGATCAAAGAACACCCCGAAACCGCTTACCTTCTCCCCACCAAAGCCCTTCCCCAGGGCAACTGAAGGTAAACACACTCTCCGGCGATCTCCCTCCAAACCTCGGGCAAAGAGACGGCGTAGCGCGGAAGCCTTTCGGCTCTGACCAGGAGATCGCAGCCACCCCTCCGCTCGCCGACCCTCTCGCAGAGCCCGGCCGGTCTGGCCCCGGTAAATAACAATTCACCAGCCCCGCCGCTCCAATCACGCAACTTCCCAAGAGCTGCAAAGCGGTTCTGCTCCGCGGAGCAGACTCCGGAATCCGCCACCCGGCAAGGGATGGGGGCGGAAGGGTAAGGAGGATGAGCGCGGCAGAGACCGCTGGCTCCGCCGTGGCTACTCGCCCCGGCGCCCTGCGAGCAGGCTGGAGGGATGGAGCCACCGGCTTGGGCTCCCCGGCTCTCCCGACGTGGCTTCTCCAGAAAGCGACCCCCCCACATTCCTTCCTGCCCCCTGCCTCCTGGCGGCAGGGGGCAGGGAAGGCCTCACCGGAGGCTCTGAGCCTCCTCAGCCCGACACGGAAGGGAAGGCGGTTGGGGTACGAGGGACAATAGGGAGCGGGACGCGCTGCGCGCCCGAGTGGCGCCGCCGGCCGGCGGGGCTGACCGACGCGTCCGCCGCGCGGCACGACTGGGTTTGCACGGCTGGGTTTGCACGGCAGGGCCGCCGCTGCCGCCGCGCGGTCCGCGGGGGTCACGGCGCCTCGGGCGCTCCGGGTCGTGCCTCACCTCCCAAACCCGCCGCCCAAGAGAGGAGCAGAATTAACACTCTCAGCAACACCATCTTCCGCTGCCGCCGCCTCCTCACGGGTTAACAGCAGCACATCGATCCGGAGGGAGAAGCTGAAGGGGCTTGGTCCAGAGCCTCCCAGGGAAGCCGGGACCTCCCCCGGCAGGAGAAAGGGCGAAGCACCGCCCTCTCGCTCCACTTCAGGGGCCGGCAACGCTCCCAGCTCCTCCGAAACAGGGACCTCCCTCTGTTCGCTCGTTTCCTTCTTCCCTACCCCGCTTTCCTTCCCTCACTCCTTTCCTCTTCTCAACCGCCCTCCCCCAAACCCCGGACCTCCGCCTCCTTCCTCGCCACGTGACGCTAGGGCGCCCAACGGGCACGCGGAGCCGCACCCCTTCCTCCTGGTCCCTCCCCCTCCCCCAGGCGTCCCAGGGGCGCGCGCATGCGCGCGGAGGCCAGTTCCCGGGCTACTAGGACCACCGCTGCTTCCTGTCCGCCGGCGGGGAGCTGGGATTGGGCTTGGGAGGCGGGGTTTCCTCTGGCCCCGCCCACTCCTCAGGCGGGAGCTGATCACGGTGGACCGTGGTACTCCAGTTCTTACAGCTGTTGTAAGAACTGTGTTGGGGGGAAAATGGGAAAGTGAAAGATGTCAAGGGGCCGCCTTCCACTTATTAACTTCACAAGAAACGCGGATATTTTTGTTTCTTTTTCGGCCTCTAGTGGTGCACGACAGCTAATAAGTAAACAAAAGCAAAGTTCCAACAAGTACTTTTAATGGCGACAGCCACCTGTGATCTGAACACAAATGTGGACCTTCAAGCATCAGAAAGGAAAGTCACAGCCCAAGGCATATTTCTGTGTCACAGCCATTCTAAAAGCCTGCAGCGTAAACCGCAAAGGTCCTACATCTCTAGCCTCCCAAAATGTCCTCTTGACCCCTTTCTCTGTCCCATCTCTGAAGAGAACGCTCAACTTCCTAGCTTGTTTACAGTTTGTTTGGTTTCTGAATAACTCAATTTGGTTTTTAAAATTTGTACTTCAAGGACTACAGGTTTAAGCAAAAGACCTGAAAACGTAAAACTAAAAAAAGAAAGAAACTGGAAAAGCTCCTTGAGGTTGGTCCTGGCAATTGTTTTTTTTTTTTTTTTTTAAGATCTTATTTTAGTGAGAAAGACAGGGAGGGGGAAAGACAGGGAAAGAAACAGCGATCAGTTGCACGCCCCCGCCGCTAGCCAGAGACCTGGCGCCCTGCACCGAATCTGACCTTGACCCCACGCCCAACCTACAGAGCCGGACTGATTAGGGCAGTACTAGCTATGATTTATTATTTATTTATTTATTTATTTTTGATACAACACCAAACGCACAAACAATATCAGCAAAAAAAACAAATAAATGGGACTACATTAAACCAAAAAAGCTTTTGCACAGTAAAACAACTGAGAGAATGGAAAGGCAACCTTTGGAATGAAGAAAAATATTTCCAAATTAGATAGCTGATAAAGGGTTAGTATCCAAAATACATATGAGGAATTCTTCCAACTCAATAATGAAAAAGCAAACAATCCCATTTAAAAATCTACTGAGGCCCTGGCTGGTAGCACAGTGGACAGGGCGCCTGCCTGCGAACCCAAAGGTCGCTGGTTCGATTCCCAGCCAGGGCATATAATCAGGTTGCAAGCCAGGTCTTCAGCCAGGTCTGTAGCTGGAGGCAGGTGAAAGGCAACCATACATTGATGTCTCTCTCCCTCTCTGCCTCTCTCACCTTTCCCTCTCTCTAAAAATAATAAATTAAAAATTAAAAAAATAATAATCTACTGAGATCCCTGGCTGGTGGCTCAGTGGATAGGCGCCAGCGTGCAAACCTGTGAGCTGGTTCTTCCCAGCCAGTGGGAAGGGGGGGTGGGGGTCCTTAGCTGGGGGCAGGTGAAAGGCAACCAAGCATGCATCAGTGTTTTTCTTCATCTCTGCCTCCCTCCCTTCCCCTCTCTAAAAATAATTTTTAAAAAAAATTTTTGTAATAAAAATAAAAATCTGCTGAGGAAATGATTAGACATTTTTCCAAGGACACCCAAATGGCCAGCATGTACATGAAAAAATGCTCAACAACCACTGATCATCAGGGAAACACAGATCAAAGCTACAATGAGATACCACCTCACCGTTGGAAGGGCTATGACCAAGAAGACCAGTTTGGCAAGGATGTGGAGAAAAGGTGATAGAAATGTAAATTAGTGTAGCCACAACAGAAAACAATACAGAGAGTCATCAAAAAAGTTAAAATAGAACTATCATGATTCAGCATCTCCACTTTTTGGTATACAGTATATTGAAAGGAAATGAAGTCATAATCTTGAAGAGATATCTGCAGTCCCTTGTTCATTGCAGCATTATTCACAATGGTTTTGAAACAGCCAAAGTATTTCTCTGTGATGAATGGATGAAGACAACGTGAATGGGGGAGAGGGACACACAATGGAATATTATTCATCGTGAGAAAAGAAATATTGCCATTTGCGACACCATGGATGAACTCTCAGTGCATTATTCTAAATGAAAGAAGTCAGACAGAAAAAGAGAAATACCATGTGATCACACTTCCATGTGGACTCTGAAAGAGCCAACCTCATAGACACAAAGAGTAGAATGTTGGTTAGCAGAGGCTGGGGTGTGGGGAAATGAGATGTTGGTCAAAGGGTACAAACTTCCAGTTATAAGATGAAGAAGTTCTGGGGATCTAATGTACAGCATGAAGACTACAGTTAATAGTACTGTATTATATACTTCAAAATTACTAAGAGAGTACTTGTATATCTTAAATGTTCTCCCTACAAAAAATAAGTGGTAATCATGCAAGATGATGGAGGTGTCAACTAACCCTACTGTGATAGTGATTTTACAGTATATAAGCATATCAAATCAGCACAATATATACCTTAACCACACACCTTGTTGTATGCTGATTATATCGATAAATCTGAAAAAATTAAATAAAAGTGAACAATTCAGTGGCATTTAGTAAATTTGCAATACTGTGTAACCGGCACCACTATCTAGTTCCAAAATATATTATTATGGCAAATAAGAAAAAAAAAACTTGTATTTCATGAGCTAGAACTTTTTGATGGCTTTTAATTAGATATTCTTCATCTATTTGGCATTCTGCTTGAATAGGCTGAATTTGGGAATATAAATATTAATAGTATGGGTATGAATAATATATTAGAAGTTCTATACTTTCACTCTGAATATATTTTCAATTTATTACCATTAAATCAAGAGCATGTTTCTTTAATTTTTAGTTTGAGAAATGAGCTATTACAGTTTTGCCCCAATATTAATAAGCTCAAAAATATAGTCAGTTCTGAAATAATCATTAATAATATCCATATATAATGAAATTATTAAAGGATGGCAGAATCTTATGAATATTTTCTTTCCTTTCTTAAAAGATCCAAACTTAGGGAACAGTTGCATGCAAACATTTCATTGCATATCACCTGTGCTTGTTACTATCCTCTTTTGGTAATGCTGTCAATAAATGATACTTGGATTTTTTAACTATTAGACCACCTTCTGTCATGTTTAGTGTTGCAGAATATTTTTTATCATAAATTCCTGTGGATAGAGGCAAGTGGCACTTTCTCCTTAAATTCACCTGGAAAAATCTGAAATCATATTTTGCATCTACCAAAGTGATCATTGAAAATTATGTTTAAAGTCGTATTTCAAATCATGAATACATTCCATACCAGCATCATAATGAATAGTATTCCAATGTTACAAATTTGAACCACTATTTTCTTTGAAGTTTTAACTTCCTATATTTTTGGTGTTTTACAAATGTATGGTTAATTGATGAAATGAGGAAGTATGAAGTCTGTATTTATCCCATCATAGACTACCTGAGTTTGACTCCCAGCTCTACCATTTATAAGCTGTGTGGCTTTGGCCAAATTATTGCACCTTTCTAACTTCAATATTTCTTTTGTAAAATGAGAATGATAAAATATTTGCCTCATGGAATTGTTTTGATAAATTATATTAGTTAACATTTATAAAGTGGTTGACAGGGATTAATTATTATGTAAGTGGTGTTAAGCAAAAATAAATAAATATCATAGTTCTTCCATGAACACTCAAACATCCATTCAAAAGCAGTAATTAATAGCATTAGTTCCTTAGCAACAATACACAACTTTGATACTACAGTATAATAAAATTTATCTTCAAGGTTTTTGTCTTTATTTTCTTATCCTTATTTGAGGACATTTTCTCATTGATTTTAGAGAGAAGGGAGAGAGAGAAACATTAATTGGTTGCCTCCCAATGGAACCTGGACCAGAATTGTACATTTCCAGAACAGGGATCAAACCTGCAACCTAGGCATGTGCCTTGACAGGGAATGGAACCTGCAACCCTTTGGTTAAGTCAGGGTCCCCACCTGCCAAGTCATGGACTAGTATCATTCCGTGATCTGTTAGGAACCAGGACCCATGGTAGGAGGTGAGCTGCAGGCAAGCTTCATCTGTATTTACAGCCACTCCCTACCATTTGCATTACCACCTGAGCTCCACCTCCTGTCAGATTAGATTTTCATAACATGCACAATAAATATAATATGCTTGAATCATCCCAAAACCACCCCTGCACCCCAGTCTGTGGAAAAATTCTATTCCACAAAACCAGTCCCTAGTGCCAAAAATGTTGAGGACCACTAGGTTAAAAGGATGATACTCCAGCCAACTGAGCCACACCAGCCTAGGCTATCCTGAAGTTTTAATCATGAGAATTCAGGTGGTGAGCACATGACCATGTATGCTTTATTTAATAAGTAATACTGCAGAAAAATGCTTGTTGCACAACTTGAAGCCGATCTGACAAATGTTTCAATAATCACATTTTAAATTTACCACTCCTAATAAACTAACTGCTTGCTGTATCTGTGTCACACTAAGCTCCCCTTGTTTAACTTCTTACCTCTGAAACTGGCAGCACTGCTCTCCTAGTAACCAGGGATGGCAAGTAGAATCATCTTAAACTCTTCTTAGGCTCCCCTTGTTTGTTCATGGCCAGTCATCAAGCATTGATTCTTCCCTAAAATTATCTTCTTGTGCCTCTAATCCTTCTCTTTCTCCTACTATCACTTTGGTTTACAGAATTACTTCCTCTTGTTTAAGACTGCTACAGGCTCTCTCACTCATCTCTCTGGTCCTCCTTTCAAACCTCACCTCAATCCACAGCAACCTGCTTCCATTGTCATTATTTCAAATAAGTCATTCTTTCCGGGACCATCAAAGACCTGTGAGCCATCAACACCGCTATACACCTTCTACACACGTCACTTCTTGGTCAGTTAACACTCTTTCCTCAAAATTCCCTTCTCCAATGTTACACAAGACCTTGCTCGCTCTCTCTCTTTTTTTTTTTTTTTTTTTTTTTTTTTTTTTTTTGTGAGAGAGAGAGAGAGAGAGAGAGAGAGAGAGAGAGAGAGAGAGAGAGAGAGAAAGAAAAAGAAGGGAAGGTAGAGAGGCAGGGTGGAAAAACATCAATTCGAGAGAGAAACATTGATCTGCTGCCTCCCATACATGCTCTGACTGCGGACCGAACTGGAGACCTAGGTAGGTGCCCTGACTGGGAATGGGACCTGCAGCCTTTTGGTTTCCAGGACAAGGCTACAACCAATTGAGCCACACTGGCCAGGGCTCCTCCTTACTTGTAACTGTTGTCTCTTCTTCTCTTCTGCAGTTTCTTCCCTTTATTCCTTAAATATTGCTGTTCCTCAGGATTTTATCTTTGGCTTTCTTATCTTCTCATTCTTCACTTGCACGATTATTTTTCTACTATGGCTCACTAAGCTGTAAACTCTATGAAAACAAAGCCTGGCTCTGCCTTGTTCTGAATTCTACCCCATTGCCTAGCAGATAGTCAGCCCTTTTCCTGGACTTGTGCCCCAAGCTCCAGACCTGTATCCTAGTTGCACCATTTACTAGCTGTGTGACCTTGGGTACATTAAATCACCTGTGTCACAGTTTCCTAATACTTAAGTAAGAAAAATAGTAGTAATACCTATCTCAGGTGGTTGCTGTGAAAGTGAAATAAATTAATAGGGTAAGGCACTTAGAATACTGCATGGTACATAATAAGCATGATAAAATGTTAGGTGGTGTTATCATTACATATCCAATATTTACTAGCCAGCTCCTCCTGGAACTTACACAGCCACACCAAATTCAACATGTCCCAAAGTGAACAAACCCCTACATCAACCCACCCAAACCATTTTTTTCTTCCTAAATTTCCTATTTTGGTTAGTGGCAACACCATTCATGCAATTCCCTAAACTCCTGTCCCTTCTCTGTAGGTCATCAAGTTGTGTTTCATCCCCATTGTGTGAAATTCCCCCACCTACCTCTACTGCCACAGCCCAGCCTTTGGTTGCCTTGTCTTGCAATACCTACGTCCTGACACTTTGCCACCACTGCTGTCAGAGCAATCTTTGTAAAAAAAAATACATCATTTTATCTTCAGGATAAAATACGAGGCCTTCATGATCTAGTTGTTGTCTTCTTTGCCAGATTAATCTTCCATCACTCTCTTTATCTTCTAAAAGTAGTAAGGACAAAAATCACAATAACAGTAGTAGCTGACACTTAGTAAGGAAATGGCAGTTGAAAAAACTTAAATAAGTTGCCCCAAATCACAAAGCTGGCGCAAGGTGGGGCCAACACCCAAAGTTAAATCTGCCTCCAAAGGATGTGCTTTAATCCCTCCACTATGCTGCTGTTCAACCATGGTGTCTTCCCAAACGCACGTGTCATTTCCCTCTGACACTTTTGCACATTTTATTCGCCCATGAGGAATACCTCTCCCATTTAGCCTATTCAGCCTACAAAACTGGGCACAAGAATTCCTTCAGCAATTCATTTTGAGACTTTTTTTGTTAGGATTTTGCTTTCTGTGTAAAAAAGGGGATCAGAGAAGAAAAGACTTAGAAAACCAACTTTAGGAAAAAGAGGAGTGGAAAAATGGTATTTATAGCTTCAGACATTAGAAGGCATGTAATAAGTGTCAATTTCCTTTCAAATGTAAAGGAATAGCTATTGTTAAAGATATGGTCCAGGCTTCTCCTCTGTTAACTCTAAGTTCATCAGAGAAAATTTAGTACTTACCATTTACACACTTCCAATGTAGTTTTATCAAACTGCATTGTATTTGTTTAAATTCTCCCCTAATCCTTAAGAATGGGTATGAATTATATTATAGGGTTGTTTTTTTTTTTTTAATAGGGCCTTAGAGATTAAGCAAATATATACACAACAGATGTTTGTTGAATCTTAATGCAAAAATAAGATCCCTTTCTAATTTTTTTAAACACTGGGAGTGGGCACTCACACCATGATTTCTTAATCAGGATAGTTCACAAAAGAACTCATTTGTCCAACCTTTTCTCTTTCCTCCTTTTAAAAAAAATATTTTATTACTTTTAGAGAGAGGGGTAGGGAGAGAGGCACAGAGGCAGAGAGACATCAATGTATGGCTGCCTTTCACCTGCCTCCAGCTATGGACCTAGCTGGAGACCTGGCTTGCAACCTGGTTATGTGCCCTGGCTGGGAATTGAACCAATGACCTTTGAGTTTGAAGGCTGGAGCCTTATCCACCAGCCTGGGCCTCTTTTCTCCTTTAAAAAAAAAAATTTTTTTTAATTCATTTTCAGAGAGAGGGGAAGGGAGGGAGAAAGAGAGGGAGAGGAACACCAGTGTGTTATTGCCTCTCACATGCCCCTAACTAGGGACCCTGCCCACAACCCAGGCATATGCCCTGAGGAGGTATTAAACCAGTGACTCTTTAGTTCACAGGTTGGTGCTCAATCCACTGAGCCACATCAGCCAGGGCTCTCTTTTCTCTTTTGAGTAAAACTCTAGACTGCATCTTGTCAAACTGGTCTTGGGAACCCCTAAGAATATTAAACTTTCCCCCTTCCATGCTTTTACTTTCTTTTTCTTTTTTTTAAATTGCTCTGTTTACCCCTTCCATGCTTTTGTCCCCCCTATTTCCTTGCTGCTTATACAGTATGATTAAAGAAAGAAAGAAAGAGAGAGAAAGAAAAAAAGAAAGACAACAGGCCTAAAATGGAGTCGCTTATGCTAAAACCTCCTGTCAACAAACTAAGACTTAACTTGAATTTAAAACCAGTCATTAGGAATTGCCTGATCAGCACTTTAGAGAATCTGCATTATTGATTCCTGCCATTCCCTAAAGAAAATAACTTTGTAATAACCAGCTGACTTTTTTGCCCAGTGTAACCTCCTTGTTCCTTCAACCTTCTGCTTATAAAAGTCTTTCTTTTTGTACAGCTCCTCAGAGCTCCTTTCTACCTGCTAGATTGGATGCTGCCTGATT
The DNA here is from genome assembly GCA_004026585.1 of Noctilio leporinus. NCBI lineage: Eukaryota > Metazoa > Chordata > Mammalia > Chiroptera > Noctilionidae > Noctilio > Noctilio leporinus. The sequence goes on along the minus strand of PVIW01005557.1, from coordinate 62,230 downwards.
TGAATCAGTTTTTACTTAATAAACTTCTAAAATTTTTAATATGCCTCATTTATCTTTTAATAAATATTACCTACACTTTAAAACTCTGGTCACAAAAGAAACTGGAAAAAACAAACAAACAAACAACAACAAAAAAAAACCTCTGGTCACAGCCTGGTGGTTCATAAACCAAATTAGACTCACAGACATGTTTGGTTTGACTTGTAGGTAATTTCTTTTTATTTACACACATTTTTAACAATTAGGAGCTTTTGTGTTAAAAATCTAAATTCCAGATTTTCTGTGAAAATCGAAAAATTAAGCAGATTTAAGTTTTTGGAAAACATCAATTGGCTGAAACTGAGAAGTGGCTGCCTTTCTTGGATGAGGCTGGTCTAATGTCAGCCTGAATTATCCCTGCCAGTATTCAACCTTGTTACCTCTGTTTTAAGAACTAGATCAAGTTCCAAATAATCCTAAAGTGGTTTCCTAGACCCCTGGGGTCCCACTAATCCCAAACTCAGTTTTGTGCAAAACACCTATTATTTATGTCTCTCATCTGCAATAATGTGTTACTTTACGGAAAGTCTTGTATTATTATCTTGACATTGCAGAGGGCAGAGATAGGGAGGCTTTGATAAACAGAGAGGCGTAAACAGACGCCACCCCAAAAAAATCTTACAATCTGACAATAACAACTCTTGGTCATTCATGCAACAAATATTTGTTCTACTCCTACTTCTTCTTTTTTTTTTTTTTTTTTTTAAGATTTTATTTATTATTTGCAGAGAGAAGGGTACAGAGAGAGGCAGAGAGGGAGAGAGACACCAATATGTGGTTACCTTTCACCCACCTCCAGCCATGGATCTGGCTGGAGACCTGGCTTGCAACCTGGTTATGTGCCCTGGCTGGGAATTGAACCAGCGGCCTTTGGGTTCGAAGGCTGTTGCCTTATCCACTGTGCCACCAGCCAGGGCCTAAGATATTTCCCGATTGCTAAGATAATAATAATTCTGACATAGTACCAGGCACCATGACAGCCCTTTTCATACCTGATCCCATTAACTCTTTCAATAATGCTATGTAGACATATCCCATTTTACAAATAAGGAAACAGTGGCAGACCAGGTTTCTAACCCAGATTTGTTTAACTCTGAACCTTGTAGTCTTTTTGAATTACTGGGTGAATTTATCTTTATTATCATTGCATAGTCCAGAATCCACTTCTTGGCTTTGAAATTCCAGAACCTTGATTGTTCTCAGTGCATCCTGAGTTGCTCAGCCCAAAAGGACTAATTTGTAGGCACTAAACTCTCAGGAGACTTACGTCTTAATCAAAATGTCACCTCATTATTTTACAAGTTAGATATTCATATTAGCAAGTCAATGCATTCTTCTTTTTATCTTCAATACTTGAGAAGCTAAATGATAATTGAAAGTAGCACAGTAAGCAAGGTATCAGTCCAGAAAAAAATTAATTGAAAATGTTACTGCATAGTTCATCCAACTATCCAACTTCCCACGCCATTCTATCAGGACCATGCCAGTTTATCAAGAATCTATCATGGGCCCTGGGGGTGTGCTTCATGCTGGCCAGCAGCCTGTGGCATGTGGTTCAATTCCCAGTCAGGGCACATGCCTGGGTTGCTGGCCAGGTCCCCAGTTGGGGGCGCACAAGAGGCAGCTACGAATTCATGTTTCTCTCCCTCTCTTTCTCCCTCTTTTCCCCTCTCTTTAGAAACAAATAAATAAAATCTTAAACAAACAAACAAAGACCAAAAGACTAACTTTGTAGCATTATGGAGTTCTGGAAGAGTACTGAAAAATAACTATAGGAGGTAAATTTAGAAGCCTTTTAATCTTGCTAAGATTTATTTATCTGCCATTGAGGTGGGGAGGGAAGTTTCCCCCTAATGCTAGAATAGTAATTCTCCAATCTTTTCATGTACTAGAACACCTAGATAGAGGTCTTAGTAAAACACAGCCCTCTGTGATGCTGGGATCTACACAAGAGTTTTTGATTCTGTGGAATCTGGGGTAGGGCTAGAGAATTTTCATTTTTAGCAAACCCAGGCCACACTTTGAGAATGACTCTACTAGAGTTGGGGGCTCTATTAGGTAAACTGGTGGGTTGGCAGGGCAGAAGCATATTTGAAGAGAGAAATTAGGAAAGAAGTCTGAAGGTATGATATACTTGACCAGTAACAAAACCTTAACCAGTTGGTGTACGACCAGGGGAGTAAGGATTATGAGTTTAAGGTGATGAAATATATTCCTTGAATTCATTCCTGGTGCAGTCTATTTGGACCCATATTTAGTCTCTACTTATAAAGGACTACATAAGTAAAAATGAACCATTTCACAAATACTGTAGCATATTAAAGCTATAATACAAGAAAAAAAGAAGGTCATTTGCCTCCAGTCTCCATCCTACATCTTTACCCCACCAGGACAGACAAGCATCTGGTGAAGCAGCATGAAGTAGGTGCCCCACTCGGTAGCGTATCAGAGAATTGGATTCGTTTCTGAACAGGTGTGGGACTCCTCATGGGGGCGCTCAGAAATAATTAAATAGGGTATGTACTTTGCAGGAGACTGCCGTTTCTGCACAAGCCGCTGAGGGCCAGAGCCAGGGCAATTTGAGTTACATGGAAACGCCTGATTTTAACTCAGAATTTTTCCACCATACCTTGAGTAGAAAGCTACGAAGTTGAAAGGTATACATGCCCAGTACCTTCCCAAAGGCAACTTTTAATTCAGCTAACAATAAAGAGCCACCAAATTATTTTTAGTAGAACTGTCAACAAAATAAAAGCAGGGTGTTTGGATTATAATTCTTATAGGTTTAATTAGGATAAGCTGAGAAAAAAAAAACATAGCTGGGGAATAATTAGACTGTTGTTACACTCTAGTAGTAAGGTAATAAGCACTCAGCAAGGGGGTGGCTATAGACAAATGAAGAATAAAGCGAGACTTAATAGATGAGATAATATTTAGTAAATAAATTAGGGTAAAGTTTAAAGATGCTGTCATGGCAGCTAGAAAAGCAATGACCCAACTAAGAAAAAGAGGATTTTAAAAGAATAATCATTTTGAGAGTTAGAGATATATTTTTGGCTTTCTCAAGCCAGTTATTTTAGTGTCTGCCATGATGAAGTAACCGCTTGAGGTAAAGCTGACCCAATCAGCCTATGATTTTAATTAAGAGAGCATAGCTTAATCCTTCCATTAATTATTTCACTTTAAAAGACTTCCCTCCTCCGAAAGTTTGTAACAATTGTTGCTTGTACCACATATTTAGTACTATTATCTTATATTCTCAATAATCATTACATGTAAATATGTCTTATTCCCAAAACAGATTTTTCCCTCCCAAAAAGTAAACCCAATGTTTTACACTTGTATCCCCTGTAACTCATTCTGGCATTATCAACAACTCCATACTGACTAAATATACTTTTTAACAGCATATGGTTCAGACCATATGAAAAACAGAAAGAATACATTAAAATTATGATCAATATTCTAGGATGTAAAAGGTCAGAATGCCATGGAACTAAAAAGAACTTTCTTTATTTCTTTTTTTTTTTTAGACTTTATTTATGTTCTTAGAGAGAATGGAAGGGAGGGAGAGAAACATCAGTGAATGAGAGTTACATGGATGGGTTGCCTCTCCCACACCCCCAGCTGGGGAACTGGCTCACAATGCAGGCATGTACCCTGACTGGGAATTGAACTGTGACTTTTTGCAACCTTTTGTGACCTTTCAGTTCACAGGTTGAAACTCAATTCACTGATCCACACCAGCCAGGGCTAAAAAGAAAATAAATGTAATAGCATCAGCAAATAATGCATTAAAAAGAACTAAAAAATAAAGTTGAGGAAATCTCTTAGAAAGCAGAACAAAAAGATAAATAAATTTTAAAAAGTATTAAAACATAAAAATAGAAAATTTCCCTAACTTAAAGGACCTAAGTGTCTACATTGAGTGTGATTATTACCAAGTACCCAGCCCAATAAATTAAGCATGACACACCCAAAGATATACCAAATACTGAAATGTCAGGATACCAAGAATAAAGGCAAGATCAAATAAGCTTCAGAGAGAAGAAAGAAGTTGCACACAAAGGTTTTGGAGTCTAATAGTATCCAACTACACTGCAATCACCTGAAAGGTAGAAGACAATTGATCAATGACTTCAAATGATAAAAAGGCATTTCCAACATTGAATTTTATATCCAACCAAACTATAATCACATAAAGATAGAATAAAGCTCTTTTTTCAGACATACATGATCTACAAAAATATGTTTTCTGCCCTACTAGTGTGGCACAGTTGGTTGGGCATCATTCTAAGAGGCAAAAAGTCATGTTAAGATTTCCTGTCAGGGCATGCGCTTAGGTTGCGTGTTTGGTCCCTGGTGGGGTGCACATGAGACAACTGATTGATATTTCTCTCCCTCTCATTTTCCTCGATTCCCCTCTCTTTAAAAATAAATACACCCCTGGCTGGTGTGGCTCAGTGGACTGAGCACCGACCTGCAAAGGTCACTAGTTCCATTCCCAGCCAGGGCACAGACCCAGGTTGTAAGCTAGGTCTCCAGCCAGGTCCCCAGCTGGAGGCAGGTGAAAGACAATTGATGTTCCTCTTTCTTCTTCCCTTCCTTTCCCTCTCTCTAAAAATTAATAAAAATCTTTTTAAAAAATAAAAATAAAAAATAAATACACATAATCTTTAAAAACAACAAAAGTATGCTTCCTGTGCACTTTTTCTCAGGAAGCTAAGACTGTGTTCAACCAAATTAAAGAAACAAGACAGGAAATCCAAGAAAGTAAGGAACCAACATGTAAGAGAGAAGGAAGGAATTTTTAAAATAACAGTGGAGAGAAATCCCTGTGTGGCAGCTGGGCAGCAGGCCCATAAACAAATCCGAATCAGAGCAAGAGGTAACTGTTCCAGGAGGGATGCGGCCAAGATTAAAATGGGTCTGAGAGGTAGCTTGTTATGGGTGAGCATACTAGTTAGTCTGTGGCTGAGCCAGTGGTAGACGATACCCAACCAACTGAGCTACACCAGTTGGGTTAAATATGCACTTTTTCACAGCTTTACATTTTGGCTTACATAATTGCAGACAACATATGAAAATCAAAGTTGGTTCTGTTTCTTTTAGTTGTAAGTTATTAAATTATGCACGAGAGCATTTGAAACATATACCAATAATATACCAGTGAAACTACCAGAGCTACCAGAGCAAGTACAGGTTTATCTAAGTAGGATTTTTACAAAATGGTGAAAGACGTGTGTTCCATAGGTTTTGGCTCTACTATGGTTTTTGGTCTGTAAATGATTCATTCATTCAATCTATTCATATTACACAACTTCACAACTCTCTTTTTTTATAATCAAAGCACCATGCTAAATTCTGAAGTTCCTGAAATCTATAATATTCTCATTTGCACTTAATGGCCTTAAATACTATAAAGTGCTTTGTCCAGCAACATATATCTTAATCTGTTTACACTTTCAACTCCTTTTCAGGGGAAAATTCTAATATTTTTTTTTGTAGTGCTCATATAGTATTTTAATTACAAGGACCTTATTGAGATAATTATAATTTGTGACAGTTTCATAACATATTTAAAGAAAAAGAACAAAAAGGAAAATGAAAATTGAATATGACAAGTTACTAAAGAAAAATGAAGTAAAGATAAAGAGGGAAAAGTGAAGAAGTATCACACTGAACATTTAAACAGATCAACTATGGATTTCACAAACCAAGATTTTAAATTCAATATACTACAAATCCTATTGAATGTAAAAGGTTGAAATTAAAAGATCTATAAACTTTAGGCCTTAAATAGTACCAATTCTTCTGATCAAAGAAATTAAGGCTGTATTAGTTGATTTTATTTTATACTAGGTGGTGGGCACAAAGTAATCCTCCTTAATGAAGTTGACAATAAGCTTCATTTAGGACATTTTTAATAACGCATTACTTTTTTAAATCATTTTTTATGAATTGTTTTGCAATATAAATATACAATAGCTTGGAAAACAACATTTATAAAACAAAAGCCAATGTAAAGAGACATTAAAACAACTAGCACAGTACAAGTTTTATATGGCTCTGATTTTAGTTTTCTTACTGCATCATCAATATCAGAAATATATTCCTTCAGATGCTCCATTGCTTAGGATTTAGAGAAACAAATACCTTTCTTCCTGGTTTCATTTTACCTTCTGGATCCATCCAGTATTCTCTCATATCAATTTGGACTTTTCCTTTAAAGTTCCATACACTGATGTACCTCATCTTCTCAAGCTGGAGCATATTATTATCTCTGCTGCTGCTCTGCTTAGATGATGACAGGGCTCTTGAAGTTTCACCAGTCTTTGCTTTACAGGTTTTGTAACGGAGCATACTGGGGCCTGTCCATGTGGCACCTTGGTGTATGACCCAACAGTTTGTGTTGACAGAAGCAGGTCTTTATTTACCTTATTCCAACCTTGCTGGGCTGGGGGGGAATCCTATGAGACCCAGCACTTCCCTTGCTCCCCAAAAGGCTATAAGCCAAAACCAGCCCAATAGCTCATCATCCCTTACCTGTGCCAAAGCCGGTTGCGCAAACAGCTCTCCAGAAGGTACACTCATGGGTTTCAGAGTCACCATCCTCTCATAGCAGCTCTCTCCTTCAGGATCTGGGATATATGTTGTTCCTCAGCCTCCATTTAATAGTCCAGAAGAGCATGTGCCATGTTATACTGAATCATGGTGAAATCCAGGAAAGGCACAAATCCTACGAGTGTGTCCTCACCATACATGCTAAATTTCAAGAGTTCAGATAAAGTCTGGGTCCTCAAGGCAGAGCCCTAGGTGGCTTCAGGGTTACCGAGAGTGGGCACAATCAAAGCAGCAGCATGCTTGCCTTTTTACTCGCCCAGGCTGCATGGCCCAATCATCCCTACAAACTGCAAAACTGCTTGCCACTTCCCACATGGCTGCTACATTATGGCCCCTAATCTCTCATGGCTGCCCACCCTTCTTTTAAATCCAGACTCCTCTTTCAATGACCTACCTTTGCCAGTTTTCCCATATTGTTTACATTCTTTCAGCTGCCATTTTTAGTCAGGACAAAAGTTCTCATCACCAGAACTTCCAGGGAGGGCCTTTACCTCCCCTGGCTCTCCAGTCTGGTTAATTCTTGAAAGTCCTGTACACCTTTTGCCCAGGGCTGTAGTGCAGTTATTAGCTAGCCACCAGCTTGCCATAGCTATGCAAAGTATCTTAAGCCTTTCATCCACTTCCCCATCCCCAAACCATGGGCTGTGGGGAACATCTGATTCAAGGACCTCTTATTTTGTACTCCATTTGTTTTTCTGAAGTAACTTGCTGTTTCCCTCTTTAACCTTTTCATTTATTTCATTGTCAGAATTACTGACAGTAGAGCTTGAAGAAACAAATTCCTTTGTTTTAGTTGTTGCTCTGCTCCTGCTTCCTAAGAGCCTCCAGCTCACTCGTTCACGACTGACCAAAACACTCTAATTTGAACACATAGTATTTGTTGCTTATGATTGGAATTATGTTACTAAAAACCAAAACACAAAGCTCCTAAAGTCTACATTCTGAATAAGCTTTCCATTACCTTTTCTAATTTTCCCCTCTTCCAAGAGTTGGATAAACATCATAATATGCTGTCCATGTAAAAAGCTGGAAGAAGCTCCATTTTCTGCATTCTCAGGATACCATGCTTCCCAGGCAAATGTTACAAATACAGAAATAAGTCCTGGCCAAGAGGCTCAGTTGGTTGGAGCACCCTCCCGAATGCTTAAAAAGCTTGCTCTTGGGCCAGTCTGGGCACATGACTGGGTTGCAGGTTCCATCCCCTGTTGGGGCAAGAGAGAGGCTCTTAGGCATAAAATCTAGGTTCCAGGAATTCACGTCAAATTTTAGTAAGCCCCAATAAATCTACTGCCTTCACAGTAACTGCTAATGCCAGTGACTGCCTATGCCCTTCAAAGATATCTTTGTTGGCTAATAAGAATTTAGTAACTTTTCTGTTCTCAGAACCAACTCTCCCATTGGACCATCTGTAGAGAGTCCTGCCAGCTCCCTGAGAGCCATCTGCAGAAAATCCTGCCAACTCCTGCACCCCTTAAAAATCCTTACCTTGACACTATTCAGGGCTGACACCACTTTTGGTCTCAGCCCACCTGTTTCCACCTACCAAATAAATCTTATAAACCTTATGACCTGTTTTCCTGTTGTTTCTCCACTCTGCTGAACCTAACATTTTGGTACTGAAACCCAGGTGAGAAGGAGCAGCTAAGGAGACAGTGCTTGCCTTCCTTTGCCTGATCTAAACTCATCGCCTGTTTTCTTGTCCTTTCTACCCCCACATTCCGCCAAACCTATCAGAGGCAACCTATCCATGTTTCTCTTTCATATCCATGCTTTTCTCTCTCCCTCTCTCTCTCACACCAAACAAACATTTCCTCAGGTGAGGATTAAAAAATAAATTCAGTGACAAGAAAAAAACCATTTGACAGTAAAACCCATGCCCTTTCTCTAATTCACCATGGCATTCCCCAGTGCCAAACACAGTATCCAGCAATGTACTTGGTGCTGATATGTGTTAAATGAGTGAATGAAACAGTAATTTGCAATTTCGTCTACCATCTCTAACCAAAAGATACAAAAGAGTACATTCTATTAGGTTAAGGAGGCATTTATGTTTGACCACAAAGAAAGGGCTGTCTTGTCAACTTTTGTATTTTTAGATCCTAGAAAGTATTGAAAGATTTAGAAAATAAACAACAACAAAACTGCTGGCTGGTTTGTCTCAGTGGACTGAGCGCTGGCCTGTGAACTCAAATACTGCTGGTTTGATCATTCATCAGGGCACAAGCCTGGGTTGCCTGCCAGGTCCCCAGTTGGTGACATGTGAGAGGCAGCCAGTTGATGTTTTCCCCCCTCCCCATCTCCCTCCATTCTCCTCTTTCTAAAAATTAATAAAACCGTAAAAAATAAAAATAAAAAAATTGGGGGGAAGCCCTTGTCTACAACAGGTTTGAATAGGACCCAAGTCCATTTTGTCACCATGTTCCGCTTGCTTACTTCTATCCTCTCTTGATAATCGCATGGCCCTAAGAGTTCAAGTTTTAAAAGTTCCTTTTTCAGGAACAGGCTCTTCCTACTCAAGCAAAGTGAGACCAAGTTAACAAAACCGCAAAGACTTGGCTAATTCAAGAACACGCTAACTTATTATTATTGGCTCCATATGCCGCCTTTTTTTTTTTTTCTTGCGAAGGCCACTATCCAGAACCGCACTGACACTTCCTGTAGGGCTACCGTTTTCACCCGTAGCACAGCGTTTGTCGGCCAAAAAGGAGAGTCCGGAATGTGCGCAGTGTGGGGATCCAAACACCTCGAGTTTGATCCCAGCCTTTAAAAAATCTGCATTTCATAAGAAATTCCTTCAATGTTTTACATAACAAGGTGGAGAAACAAATCTGAACCTTCCCGAGGCGAGTTCTTTTCCAAACACAACCGCCACCGCCAACTCATCTCCCAGCCCAACCCTGGGAAGCCCACGGCCCAGCTCTCCAGGATCTCAGCCAAGCTGGGAGTTGCCGGCCTCGCCTTTAAATAAGCCGGTTGTGGTCGCGCTGCCCGCGAGTTCAACTTCCGGTCACACTGTGTGAGGATGTTTTCCTGCCCGCCACGCCCGCCACGCCACGCCTTCCCGGCGCGCTCCGGGGGCGGCAGGGCGCGCGTTGCCGTCAGCAGCGGCGCGCGGGCACGCGCGGACACGCCCAGAGCTGGGTGGCCGCGCGGCGGCGCGCACGCGCGCCGGGTGCCCTCCCCCTAGTTGTGCCAGGCCCAGGCTGCGCTAGTGCGCTGTTGCTGCCAGTGTCGCTGTTATGGCGTCGGAGGTGCTGGCTGACGACAACCCGCCGCGGTCTCTTTAGAGCAAGGGGCGGGCGGCTGGGTATGGAGAGCGGCCCCGAGAGCCTGCAGCCGCTAGAACATGGGGTGGCCACCGGGCCAGCGCCAGGGACAGCTTCTTCCCGGGAAGGACAGCAGGAGACCAGGCTCGCCGCTGGGGATGGCTCCGAAGTATGGGCGGCGGCGAGCAGCGGCGGGAATGGGCAGGGGGCGGCGGCCGCCGGGAGGAGCGTCCCGGACACGGTCTCTCCCTCGAGCTCGCCGCAGGTTCCCGGACCCTGCCGCTCTTTCGGAGGCTTGGACTTGCAGGAGAGCGATCTGAAGAGCCCTGCTGCCCAGAAGGTGCCTCTGAGAGGGCAGCACAAGGTGACCGCTTCCCCGGAGACAGCCGAGGCCGAAGCGGGCGATGGGTTGGGTCCTGCGGGAGACTCGGGCGCCGGGCCTGGTCCCAGCGGCACCTGCCGGCAGGAGTTGGCGGCCGCGGGCTCGGAAGAACCTAGCAGCGCCGGCGGCCTCAGCAGCAGTTGCAGCGACCCGAGCCCTCCTGGGGAATCGCTGAGCCTGGACTCCCTGGAGTCGTTCTCTAATCTGCATTCTTTCCCCAGTAGCTCCGAGTTCAATAGTGAGGAAGGAGCTGAGAGCAGGGTCCCGGAGGAGGAGGAGGAGGAGGGCGGCGCGGCGGTGTTACCCGGGGCTGTGCCTTTGTGCACAGGGGAGGAGGGAGAGGAGGGTGGGGAAGCAGCCCAGGTACTCGCGGCCTCCAAGGAACGATTCCCGGGACAGTCTGTCTATCACATCAAGTGGATCCAGTGGAAGGAAGAGAACACACCCATCATCACCCAGAACGAGAACGGACCCTGCCCTTTGCTGGCCATCCTCAATGTTTTGCTTCTGGCCTGGAAGGTACATTCTGCAGCTTTCTATTTCCTACCGCTTTGAGGGAGGAGGTAAACGGGTTAGGGGAGCTGCTGGATGTCAGCTGATGGCTTCTTCCTTCCTTTCCTCATTCATCAGTTCCCTTTTCTTATTACACGAAATTTATTCTGGAACTCCTTTGTTGAAAGAATTGCTGGCAACCTCAGGTCTGTTTTGTAGTGTTGAAGAGTTTAATATTCAGTTGTGGGTGATGTACTTACAAAAAACTAGGACTTAAAGCATTCTAAACCATACGATTATTTTTTAATTATATTTTTCTGTTTATTCTTACTCTCACATATGCAAAAGAATGACTAATAGGGAAAATGATTTTCAGAAGCATCATCAATTCACGATGACCCGGGCCTAGTTCTACTGGTTATGTTTAGCCTATTTTCCAACTAATGCTTGCTCCATTTGGATGTGCATACTTAAGGAAATGGTGATAGGGAAGATGTGGCCCCTTAGACAAATTCCATTTAAGGAAAAGCACTGGTCTGAGACCCAATTACCATAACTTCTTGGTTTTCAAAGATTATGTTTTCAATTTATGCTTTTTGTTTATGCAGTTTTACTTGCCTCATTTCTTTGGCTCTTAAATAGTTTGGCATTATCACAGGTAACCATGCATCAGAATGTGTAAAGGGAGCTAAAATTTTAACAAGTAAAATAAGAAAAGATATTCAAGGTAAAGGAACACAAAAGGGAAGGGCCTTCAAAAGTAAGTATGCGTAGGACTCAGAGTTAGTTACCTATAAATGGAGGGTCTTATTTGAGCTGGCAGTTGTAAGGTGCTGAGAAGCTACATCTTAGCCTATTTTATTTTCAAATTGATAATTATGTCTATGGATACCTGTTACCTAGAAAAGAATAACCTGGAGTATTCTGACCAGTTAAAGAGACAGTATTTATTACATGCCTTTGTTTCTTCCTGTTACTGCAAAGGATTGATGCAAAATAAGTAAGATTAGAAACCTTGCCTGAATCTGGTACATACTGGCACTGAAATGTTTTGAATTAAAACTGTGCCTACTTGAAGAGCTATTTGGGGTTGCAGCATTTACTTATTTGAAATTATTAAAGAATACTGCAAATACACTATAAATGCTAGGTAATAGGAAACAGATTGAAATGCATTAGGTATCCTAAAAGGGGAAATTTTGCTTGCGTCTGGCAAAGTCCCAGAGGGCTTTGTGGAATTTCTGGGTCTCGAACCAAGCTTTTAAGGAAAAGTAGAATTTAAAATAATGAGGAAATGGACTTCCTGGGAGAGAGATGAATATAAACAAAAGAAGAAAAAATAGAATGGAGTGTTTGTGTGTGTGTGTGTGTGTGTGTGTGTGATATGACAGAAGTAAGTTCATATTAGAGAATAATCGAAAATTGGAAAGGTAAAGAAGAGCCACTTGATGCAGGCTTTTAAATGTTAGACTAGGGAATTAGACTTCATCCCATGGCCTGAAGTCTCTTTATAGGAAGGTTATAACAGTTTCCCTTAGGCTTTTTTTTGTTGTTAATTTCTATATAGTACTGCAGAAGTTAAGAGGAAGGAACAAGTACTATGGAATATTTGGGGATAGATGAGCATTAAACTGACTCTTTGTAAGACATGACTTCAAGTGTATGATCAAACATGTGAGGTACTAGAAATACAAAAATCTGTAAGCTGCAAGTTTGTCCTAATGTAGTTCACTATTAGTCGGGAGACAGACATGTAAACAGTAATTATGGGACAAGGCAAGAAGTTCTAAACGTGCTACGGAATCACAGAGAAAAGGATAATTGGGGATGCGATGTGTCAAGAGAAAGCTTCAAGAAGGAATTAGTAACCTATGAAGTGGGTCTGAAGGATGAGTGAGAGAAGGCCTTCCAGGCAGAGGAAATAGTATATTTGAAGATGCTGAAGCAGAAAAGGTTTTGTTCTACTTGTGGAATACAATGGAGGAGGGAAAGAAAATGCGATAAAAGAAAACAAGGTTGATAGATGGGGTTAAACTGTTAACAGCAAGCATGCTAATGAATTTGGAGATTATTTTACAAATATGTAGTTCTTAGCTTTCTTTCTGTCTCCAGGCTCTTGCTGCACATGAAAGTTAATAATCAGTATTCGTCAATGAGTGGGACAAGGATTAAAATAATTGAGGTCAAATAGAGGAGTTTAAAGATTTACTTTATTTATTATTTATTTATTTATTATTAGAGAGAGGGGGAAGGAGGGGAAAGGAGAGGGAGAGAAACATCAATCAGTTACCTCCTGGACGTACCCCAGCCAGGAATGGAATCTGCAACCCAGGCATGTCCCCTGCCCAGGAATCAAACCAGCAACCTTTCATGTCCAACCAGCTGAGCCACAGTGGTCATGGCTGCAGGGTGTTCTTAAAGTGAGCCATGGGTTTTAGAGGTCAAAACTTTTCATAATAATATTAAGATGTTATTTGCCTTTTCACCATCGTTCTTTTACAAGTGTCAGTGGGGCTTTCCACACTGCATGATATATGATGACATCGTTGCTTTGACAGTTAATGGAACGTGTGCTTGTGCATTCTTGTGTTTAAAATTTTTTTCAGTTCTCATTTTCAGTACAGTAAGTATTGATAGGTGTAATTTACATAAACAAGAGCTCCTTAGGGTCCTCAATAATTTTAGGACTGGAGAGGGTCCTGAGTCCAAAAAGTTTGAGAAATGCTGTAGTACATAAAAATAGTAAATAGGGTATAAAGGTAGTTGTCAGGTTTCATAGGACCCATCACTGGGGGTATTTAAACTTTATATATAGCTGATGATAGGGAGCCATTATGGATTACTGGAAGAGGAATGACATGGTGAAAATGGTCTTTTTGTTTGGAATTAGACTAGAGGTAAAGCTACAGTGAGTGTTGCAGGAAGAATTGATGAGGATAGATAGGTCTTTTGGATGGGGAATTCATTGCTCCTTTTCTTTGATGACACGGTCTAAATGATAAATTGATCACTACCTGGATATAGGAAATAAATAAGATGATACCACTTTTTATAATCAGGGCAATTGAGATTTTGGGGGTCATTCGAAAGATAGAGGAGTAGTTTTGTTTCATTTTTTTCAATTTGATTTAATTTTTTATCCTCACCCAATGACATGCTTATTTGTTTTAGAGAGAAGGGAAGGGAGGGAGAAAGGGAGAGAAATATCAGTGCGAGAGAGAAATATCAATTGGTTGCCTATCACACTTGCATGTTCCAGCTGGGACCAAACCTACAACTTTGGCATATGCCCTGACTGGGAGTCAAATCAGCAACCCTTTCAGTTTACTGGACAACCCCAACCAGGACACACGGGCTGGTGCTAAAGATGTATTAGATGGGAGAGATGATGTCAAGGTTTGATTGTGTGGGACATAAAAATATAAATATTCATCATGTCTCTAGAATCATGGACTGGGCCTCAGGAAAGAGGTCAAAATTATAGAGAAAAATTTAACTAGGGAAATTTACATAGATGTAAGGATGGTAGCCATGTGAATAAATGAGACTGGTGAGTAATAGTTAACTTTTTTTTGAGGAGCTACAAATAGTCTACATGAACATCTTCCCTATCCTCCTCCATCTATTTCCTCCCTTCTTCCACCTCATTCTTTAGTAGATACAGAAAAAGCAAGAATAAAGATTAAACTCTGGGGATAGGGGGATGCTAAGCATTAAGGAAAAGTGGGTGTAAAAGAAACCAATATAGGCACAATTTGAAATGTGAATAAGAACTTGAAATAGGGAAGTGTCATGATAGTAGTAGCATGGGAGAGAAATTGTAATTAAAAAAAAAGTGGTTAGTTATACTTGTCAAATGTAACAGCATCAAGGAGCTGGTAGAGTAAGAAAGATTTTGCCAAAAAGGAGAGGCTTGAGGACAAGCTCCCTGAAAAGTGAGGGATACAGACTCCTCAGAATAGGTAGAAAAGTTCTCATTAGAGGAAAGGAAAAACAATCTCATTTTCTGAAGTAATGGATGGAATGGAACAAGGCAGATACATACTAAGACAAGGTTACATTCAGATAGAGCGGCAGATGGAAATTGAGGCCTCATTTTCCATTTTGGCAGAATAACAGTTGACCTCATCAGTAATAACTATCAAACTTGTCAGTAATTAGGAAGGAAGGAGGTTGTTAAAGCATGAGAGTTTGGTTTTGTGAGAAAGATATATTGTATTTTAAAGAAATTTTAATCTCATTGGAAATTATGTCTATGAATTTGAGGCATAAATAAGTGATGAGTAGCAATTAATAAATTAGGATATTCTTTTAAAACTTTTAGTATATCAGTTTTGTTTTATTGTTGTTGGGGTTTTTGTTTTACTTCTGTTTTTTGTTTTTATTTTTTTTGCCTAGTAGTTCTCTTAACCTGGAAATAAGAGCAGGAAAATGACTGGTTAGGTTTATCAGGGATTGGGCTTTTCAAGGGTTGATTCATGGAGAGTCAGTGGAATTAGAGTTAAAAGTAAAAGAGTTGATCATTTCTTTTGGAGGGTGTGTGTAAAGTAATGAGAAAATCAATAAACTGAACATATAGGAAGAAAGTGAGTGATTTGGAGGAGGTATATGCCATGGATCTGGATGAGAGATGACAGTTAAAATGATCAAACAAGGTAAGTACTGAATTGAAAATGTTGGAGGTTTAATTAAAAGTGTTGGCTTTGGACTGGTGGAGTTTAGGTAGGTGATCATTCATAATCTATAAAATAGTTTAGCTGTGATAACCCAACAAATTGAGAAAGAATGAAAGCTATTCATTAGAGTAATGATGCTCAAATTTCTAAGTCTTTTTTATTTTGTTTTTACAAGGATATTTATTTTTAGAGGGAGATTTTTATTTATTTATTTATTTTTAGAGGGAAAAAGAGAGGGAGGGAAACAACAATGTGGGTTGCCCTTCACACACCCCCACTGGGGACCTGGCCCACAACCCAGGCATGTGCCCTGACTGGGAATTGAGCTGGTGACGCTTTGTTTCCCAGGCCAGCACTCAATCCACTGAGCCACACTAGCCAAGGCTTTAAGTCTTTTTAAATGACATCAGGTTGTTTACTCAAAGTTATGTCTTAGAATGCATTTTTAATTTGCTTCTTTACATTAGACTGCATTTGACGTTTTGACAGTTTTTCTTTAATCTTCCATTTTATTGATCAAAAACAATGTCATTTATAGGTATTTTTGAGGGCTATGAGCCTTTTAATTGGATTAATTAATCACTTATTAAAATCAATAAGTCAGAAGATATATAAAATATAAAATTTAATTTCTGATGATATAGGCCTTAGGATATAAATGTTCAAGGTGAGTGATTTTGAAGTTCATTATGCTTTATTTTTCTACTTTTGTATATGATTTAAATTTTACATTATGCAGCATTTTTAAGTTTCTGCTTTAATATTTTAATGTGTATGAAGGTATTAATTTAATAATGAAGGAGTCCCTGCTTTGTTATACTTGTGTTTTCTTCGAATGTTATAGGTTCTGAGAGCCACTGTGCATTGCAATAGAGGACATGTACTATTGTAATATCTAATTATTATGTAGCATTTTAGTAGAAAAATGAATGCACTGTTCTGATTTAAAATGCTGGAATCACATCTTCTCTCTTCCCTAGCTGTTTTGGATAGAAAAATCTTTCCTCCTTCTCTTTTTTTGCTTAGTAGGAGCTGAGACCATCTCCCTTCTCCAAGTCAAAGGAGGAATACCAGGGTTCTGAAGCAAGACTTTATATAACTTGGTTTCTCTAGACAGTAAACCTAAAAACTGTAAAATAAGAATTAATACATTTGATTCTGTAAAAAAAAATAAATCTTAAGGTTAAAGAAAAAAGACAAAAAGATCCCCCTGCACCTCACAAAAACCTACCAGGAACTAAATCAAAAAACACACTACAGGCCCTGGCTGGTAGCACAATGGATAAGGCGCTAGCCTGTGAACCCAAAGGTCGCAGGTTCGATTCCCCAGCCAGGGCACATTACCAGGTTGCAAACCAGGTCTCCAGTCAGGTCTGTGGCTGGAGGCAGGTGAAACGCAACCATACATTGATGTCTGTCTCCCTCTCTGCCTCTCTCCCTTCCCCTCTTTCTAAAAATAATGAAATAAAATCTTCAAACGAAAAACAAAAAAAAAAAACACACACTACATTGGGATTGACTGGGAGAGGGGAAGGGAGACAGGGGAGAGCAATGGGGGGGGTGGGAATTGAAACAATTATAATACAACAAGAATAAATAAAACAAAAAACTCCACACACACTATAGACCAAGAGAACTGTTGGCCAGATTACATGTCTAAAAGCTAATTTCTTAATTTACAAAGAGCCCTTATAAATTAGAAAGAAACCCTGGCTGGTGTGGGTCAGTGGATTGAGTGCCAGCCTGTGAACCAAAGGGTACCCCATTCATTTCCCAGTCAGGGCACATGCCTGGGTTGCAGGCAAGGTGCCCGGTTGGGGGCAAGCAAGAGGCAACCACACATTGATGTTTCTCTCCTCTCCTCTCCCTCCCCTCCCGTCTCTAAAATTAAATAAATAAAATATGTAAGTAAATAAGACAGAAGAAGATGAGCAACACAATAGCAAAATGGGCAAAATGAACAGAAGATTCGGAGTTCAAATGTTCACGCCCTCTGTCATCATCACCCGCAGAGTGAGGCACGATGAGAGAGAGCCTCTGGCCAGCAGTGATTTTTGCTCTATTTCCTCCTCCCTCCTTGAGTTTTCTTTTCTCACACTTGACCGACACCTCTTGCTTTTGACTAGGTTTTACTTTTCTTTTTTACTCCCTTACTTGTAGGAACTTTGCATTGACACAAATTTTCTCATATTCCCATTTTCCTGAGGTAGCTCTTTTGAGGATTTCCAAGTGTAATGATTACTTGTAAAATGGGAAAACAGATGGTGAGCCAAAGATTACATTTTAGCCTCTGCCCACTCTGTTTTTTAATATAGATCCTGTAAGAAGAGATTAAAAACTTCATACACTGATGGAGTTTTATTTACACAATAGATGCAAGTAACATTGCAGAGGCTTCGATTTCCAGTCTCTTAAGAATTAGGATTGGTACTGTCTCTGGATTTGTGAGATCAAATAGGTGAGGGCTGATGATAGTCTGAATATTGCCAGTGGGTGATTGTCCCATTAGCAATATGTTCATTTTCCCTTCTCCCCTTGCTCTGGGGTTATCCTTCAGTGGAAAACCTTTCCACTTCCCATCCAACCTTGACCATGTTGAGTCCCAGGTGAAGGACATTTGAGAACAGGTGGTACCAGCAATCATAAGTTTTGAATAATAATGGTAAGTATTCAGTTGCCTTTATGTTTAGGTACTAGGCTAAATATTTTACATGCATTTTCTTTTTAAAATTTTTAACCACATTGTGAAATCTTTTGTAGCTATTCCTATTATACTTATATAGAAAATTGAGGTGCATAAAGTTTAAATAACTTGCCCAAGGAAGGTTATCACTCCAGAACCTGAGCTCTTCTTACTTGGGATGGTTGGTTGGAAAGTTCAAAGTAAAGATAACAGTAAGCCTGTGGACAACAAGTCTGAGACAAAGCATGGTGAAAGAGCCAGTGATAAAGTCAGAGAAGCAGAAATAGACCTTATCATTCCTTAGAACAGACTGGGGAATCTAGTACCAGCTATTGTTTATACAGACTCCTTCCATTTTTATCCCCCTATACCTTATCCCATGTCTTCTGAGTTATCAGACACTTCCAGTTTCAGAGTCTTTCTTGGGTTCAGTGGTGAATGAGTTTGCCTTTGTCATCGTAATTTATTAAATATATTATTTGCCATGGCTTGAGTGGCTCAGTTGGTTGGAGCATCATCTGACACACCAAGGTTGTGGGATCGATATCTGGTCAGGGCACATACAAGCACCAACCAAAGAATGCATAAATAAGTGGAACAACAAATCACTGTTTCTCTTTTCCTCTCTCTCAAAGTAAGTAAATGATCCATTTAAATACACTTGACATTTTCAACTATCTCTACTACTACCACCCTAGTTCGGGTCACCTTCATCTCTCACCTGAACTACTTCAGTAGCCTGCTAACTAGTCTCTTGTTTTACCCTATTTCGATGTCTCTTTTCAAGAAATTAATGTAAAAGTTTCACTGTCAGCATTATTTTTATGGGGGTAGGGGGTTGACTTTTCATCATTGTAACCTTGATGAGCTTCTTAAATATAAATCCAGTGAATTTTGAACTAAAGATGTCCTCTTTTATTAGAGTTTTTATTCGTAAATTTCACTAACAACATTCTTCATTACTCTAAAACCCTTTGGATTGCATATAAAATAGGACATTCTAACGTGAATATATCTGTAGTTTTTGATGGTTTTAAGTAGGGAGCATTATTACTCTGAGGATAGGGTCTAAATTATGATAAAATTGATGGTGAAAATGTTTCAGATTGGCCTAAGTTGAGGTTGTCTTTTGTAAAATTTTCCTGATTTGAAATACTGGCAAGTAGAAAGTTGGTTAGATTTTTTTAAAAGTATTGAATTTCAATGTTTTAAGTAATTATTTTAATAATAAGTGAATAGTACATATAAGAAATTAGAATATAAGGCATCATGTATAATAGTTTGTATTACATAGTTTATTTACAATAGCCAGACAAAATTAAAGATATGTTGAAAAGATCCTTAAATTTTTTGTCCTTATTTTGAAAAAAACTACATTTCTTCCCTTTGGTTCCCATTAATATTTCTAACTTAAAAATAATTATTTCTATATAATTTCAGCTAAATTTTATGAATGGTATATTATTCATTGCATATTTAAAATTACTAAAATTTAAACAGATGAGGTTGCATTATTTAATTGGTCCATTTTAGCATAAGTAATGCAAAAGTAGACTGCAGTACAGGAATCAAATATTTCATTTACAAAGTAAAAGCGGATGTTACTTGAGCTCCAACACAGCTTTCTGTTTGAATGCCAAATTGAACTTCACAGTTTTGAAGCAAACATCATTTTCTTCTACAAATTTATCTTCCCTTACCAAATTTCTTATTTTTAATGCTTGTGTGGATTTTTTAAAAAAGATTTTATTCATTATTTTTAGATGGAAGGGCAGGGAGGGAGGCAGAGAGGGAGAGAAACATCAATGTATGGTTGCCTTTCACCTGCTTCCAGCTGTGGACCTGGCTGGAGACCTGGTTTGCAACCTGATTATGTGCCCTGGCTGGGGAATCGAACCTGTGACCTTTGGGTTCGCAGGCCGGTGCCTTAACCACTGTGCTACCAGCCAGGGCTCAACTTGGTAATTTTATAGTAGGATTACTGCATTAACCAAAGAAGAGAATAAGCTTTATTTATGGAGTTTTCTGGTAAATATATTTCAATAGTGAATATGTCTGGAATTTTTTTTAAAAGTGTAGGTCTTATTTTATCCCAGAAACATCGCTAGGTGTAATGGTCTTTCAGATTGGTCTGACAGTTGTTAAGAATATAAACATTCACAGTGAAAGTAAACTACTGTTTTAAATATCAGACCTTCAAAAGCAATACTGAAGCATCCTGATAAAACAATATATAATAAGAGTTAAAATCATTAAAGCAGGGATCAGCAAACTTTCATTGTAAAGGACCAGGTAGTAGATAAGTCTTTGTGGGCTAATATGGCCCCTATTGCAAAGATTCAATTCTGCTCCTGTAGTGCAAAAGGAACCAGAATACATAAATTGTATTTCAATAAAAATTTTTTGAGAAAACAGGCAGTGTTTGCCAATGAGTTTCAGTTTTAAAATACAGACCTGGCTGGTGTGGCTCCATGGGGTGAGTGCCAGTTGAAGAACCAAACGGTTGCTGTTTTGATTCCTGGTCAGGGCACATGCCTAGGTTGTGGGCCAGGTCCCCAGTTTCCGGTATGTGAGAGGCAACAGATTGATGTTTCTCTCTCTTTCTCTCTCTGCATTCTCTCTCTCAAAAATATCTGTAAAATACTCGTGTGTGTGTACACACACCATATATGGGAATACTCTAATTTTGTCTCAATTTTTCTGTGTACCTAAAACTCCTAAAGATTTATCATTGTTTTTAAAAAACAGAAAATGAAAATAATTAGAATTGAGTAATGGTCAAAACCTCCATAGAATCTCTTGGTTTTCACTGAGTGATAAACCCACCAGATGATTATTGTATCATAAGCATTAGTGATCATATGAACTCTCAGAGGGCCTCACTGTTCTATCTCACAGATATCTTTTGTAAGTTCTATTTTATTCATTGATTAAAACAAGCAAGCAAAAAGTTGTGTCATGCTGTTACCACATTTGGCAACATAAGCACCCAGAGGGCCTTTTCAACACTTGGGGGAAATTGTTGGAGAAATTGCTGATGTAAATGATTTCCTTGGTTGAATAGAAAGTAATTCCTGAACAATTTAAAATTATGCTCCTATTCTCCTATCATTGATATATTAATTACTTTGTTTGAGGTTCCACCTTACGGTATTTCTTTTTCTCCCATGACTACACCACAGAGTGTGTAAATAAATCAGTTAAAATATTTATAATCATTAGCTGTAATATCTGTGTAACTCATGATAGTTCTTTTGAAAAATTCATATAAATTGATGTGTTGCGGCTGAATTAGCTTTAGGAACTCAATCTACTTTAACTTTATTGTGAAATATAATAAGCACATAAAGCAGATGTTATTATAGAACAAACATCAACAGAACTACGTAAGTCAAGAAACAGAGCATTACTAGCGCCCCAGCAATGTCTTACATGCTCCTTTGCAACTGTCACTCCTCTTATTCCCAGGGCTCACCACAATCTGTGTTTTTAGAGTATCCATTTTCTTTTCTTTGTAGTTTTATCACCAAGTATGCAGCTCTAAACAATATGGCTTAATTTTGCTTGTCTTTAAACTTTACAAGTGGAATTGTATGGCCTAATTTCTTACATGTGACCATACTTGTTAGCCATTCAACAGTAAAAACATGGATAAGATAGGCTGAAGTAATGGGATGTTGAGCTGTGTTTCAACCTGTCTTGAGTGAAATTGCTTGGTGAGTCACCTGTCAAAACATGTTGGTGCCTCTTCCTGCCCTTTACCTGAATTCTCTGTTATGCAGGACACTATTGCAGGTGCCTAATAGTCATGGTGGGTCATGAAAAGCAGAGCACTAGGCTTTGAAACGGATTTCTCAGTGTCCCTATATATATCGTTCTGTAAATTTATTGATAGGATTAACTTATATTTTATGAAAATTCAAAAAAATTCATAAATATTTTAATAATGTGAATGTTAATACATACATATATAAACATACATACTTGTCTTTCTGAAAGATGAAACATTTTAATCACCACAGACATTTGATTTTATAGAAAAATTACTTTGTTTTTCAGGTGAAACTTCCACCGATGATGGAAATCATAACTGCTGAACAGCTGATGGAATATTTAGGTTAGTGTTGAAAAGTGGATAATTTTCTATCTCTTTTAAAGTAAAACAAAGTTTTTGAAGCTAATCTAATGTATTATCAAATCTCACCGTCCTAAAGTACTGTTATATAACCTATTTTAAAGTTAATTTTTAAGTTTCTTAATTAAAAATTTTTATCAGTATGTTACTATTTTTGGATGATAAAGCCATCTTTCTGACCAGGACTAAAATGATATAAATAAGAAAACGGAGAACATCTAGAAAACAAGATATACTTTAATTCCAATAAATTGCAGAATGAGAAGTGGCACAGAAACTGTGACATTGCAATATGTACAAAGTGTTTTTTAAGATTGTATTTATTATTTTCAGAGAGAAGGGCAGGGAGAGAAGCATCAATGTATGGTTGCTTTTCACCTGTCTCCAGCCACAGACCTGGCTGGAAACCTGGCTTGCAACCTGGTTATGTGCCCTGACTGGGAAATTGAACCAGCAACCTTTGGGTTACAAAGTGTTTTTTTAAAAATGCTCGTTAGACTTGAATGAAAGACCCAGGGCTGATATAAAGCACTGCTACCCAGAGTATGATTCATGAACCTGTGCTGGTTTATGAATCGTTAGCTCCTAGGATGCAGTGAGATAGGGACTTGTACTAGAATGTAAAACATTAACATTAGTAAGCATGCTGTTTAGTTCATCCGAAACTTTTCTTTTTTAATCTATTCAGGCTTCATTTATGTATTTATTTTCCTTGATTTTTATTGTTGACACTATTGCAGGTGTCCCCACCCCGCCCCCCCTTCCCCCTTTGATCCCCTCTCCTTCCCTCTGGCCTTCTCCATACTGTTACCTGCATCTGTTGGTTATACATATCTGTTCTTTGGCTAAACTTTCACCTTCTCTCATCCAGTGCCCACCTCCCCAAAACTTTTTCATAGCAAAATTTTCTTGATGAAGGTAGTAGTACATTTAATTTTATTCTTATGCAAGCTTCTTATTTCAAAACAGACCATCAGTACACAGTTTGCAGTCCAGCTGCATTGAGTAGAACTTGATTACAGAGCAGGTAGTTAATATCACACAGAGGTCTTTTACAGTTTAGCAAATAAAAGTTTTTATATTTATACTATTACTAAATAGGAATTCTTAATCTATATTCTCAGAATTTTTTTGTAATTAAAATTTTATTTTTATTTTTAAATTGTCAGCTGATTATTTTGTGCCATTCCATACAATTAGCTAAGAGGTTTTGTGTGTGTGTGTGAGAGATGTAGAATGCAGCTTTTGAAAGACCCTTTTCTTTATGTAATTAATACTATTTTTAATTCCATTTACTGACTAGGGAACATCATAAATATGGGAAGATTACTTTGAATACCTTGATATTTAGAAATAGAATGTCTATCTAAACCTGTTTTAGTCTAGCTTAATGATTCTTAGATTTCTAAATTATATTTCATGAGAAGCTAAAATATGTTTGGTCCAGACTGGTGTGTCCTCAGTTGGTTGGAGTGTTGTCCCCAAGCCTAAAGGTCAATTGAATGTGCTCAATTCCTGGTCATGGCACATTCCCAGCTTGCAGGTTTGATTACCTAGCAGAGGTCTGTGCGAAAAAAACAATTGATGTTTTTTTGATGAAATTGATGAAAAAAACAATTGATGAAAAAAACAACTGACATAATCTGACTTTGAGTTTAACAAGAATTCTAGCTGCAATGTTGAAAACAGAACTTAGGGGTTAAGGACAGAAGCAGGGAGACTGGAAAGCTATTACAACTGGCAAAAGATGATGGTGGCTTCAAACAGGGTAGTAGAAGTGGAGATGATAAAATGTAGTCAGATTCTGGACATAGAGCTGACAGAATTTGCTGGAGTGAGATTGAGTGTGGAGTCAAGGGTCACCCCATCACTTTTGGCTTGAACAGTTGGAAGGTTGGAGTTCACATCAACTGAAACAGGAAAAAAATAGAAGAAAATGTTTAGGGAAAAATATTAGGATTTTGGTTTTAAGATGTTTATTGATATGTATGTGGAGATAATCAGGAAAGTAATTGGATATAAAAATAGAGAGTTCAGAGGAAACATCTAGATAGTGCATACAGTGGAACTTTCTGTGTTGATTGAAGTGGTCTGTATCTGTGCTCTCCACTTTGGCAACCACTAACCACATGCGGCTCTTAAAATACCACTGTGACTGAGTTACTGAATTATTAAATTTAATTTTAATTAATTTAAATTGATACTGCCATATGTTGATGCTGGCTAATGTATTAGACAGTGCAGATATAGCTTGTAAATATACATTTAGAAGCAGAAAACATATATAAAATGAGTTAGACTAAGATAATGTAGAGGATGCATGTAGATAAGAGTTTGGAAGAGATCGATGGACTGAGCTAGGGAGGAAGGAAGAACAGGCACACTCAGCCAAGTAGAAGAAAAGCAAGAGATTGATTTCCTGGAATCCAAATGTAGAAGAGTTTCAATGAAGAGTGGTATACTAGTTGAATCAAATGCTGCAATAGTTCAAACATGAAGAAGGCTTAAAAATTGACCATTGATTGAGCCATCAAGAGCCCATCCATTGGTAACCTCAACAAGTGTGTGAGATGAAAACCTGCCTGGAGTGGGTGTACAAGAGGAAATTGTAAATTCTCATACATAGTCAATAGGAATGTAATGAAGAGTTCATTTTGTCTTGAAGGTATGCAGACAAAGGCAAGTAGAGGGTGGTGATAGCAGGGAGGAGGTTTAGTATGTTAAAGTCATGTAAATGTTACCTAGCAAAGCCTCAAGGAAGCAAGACATAGAGTAGAAAATTTTAATAAGGAAAAAAGAAAAATTGATGAAGAAATATCTAAATCCAAGGTAGCGAAAGAGGTTAGGATGACTCAGCTACTAACGGCAGCATAAAATAACATCCTAATGGGGAGTTGGGGAGAAGTGAGCAAGAGTGATAATAAGAAAAGAGATTCTGAAGAATTTGCCTTGCCAGAAGTAAACTTACTTCAGGGCCAGTCCTGCCAGGACAGATTGTTTCATTTTCCAAACTATTTGAATTTTCTCCCCTTGAAATTACTCCAGTTCTCTCGAGGAACCAGAGGTTAATAAGCAAACACTAGCAGAAAGATTATAAGAGAAACCATTAATTACTTTCCTACCAACTTGCCAAAGAACCACAGGGCCTTGGAATTTTGATTGGCAAAGGTTAAAGGAAGTGAATTTTAATTTGGAAACTTGTTACTAGAGTAGTAGAGCAGGGCCTTACATGGACAAGACTTAGAGAGCTTTGGCGTAAAGAAAGGAACAAGACAAGCTAGGAAACCTAGAAAGCACTAGGCTGCAATGTTGAAAATAGAATTTAGGGATTAAGGATAGAAACAGAGATTGGGAAGCTATTACAACTGGCAAAAGATGGTGGTGACTTCAAACAAATAAAAATACATGAGATTTGATCCAGCAATTCCACTACTTGGACTATACCCAAAGAATCCTGAAACACCAATTCATAAGAACCTATGTACACCTATGTTCATAGCAGCAGTATTTACAATAGCCAAGTGCTAGAAACAACCTAAGTGCCCATCAGTGGATGATTGGATCCAAAAACTTTGGTACATTTACACAATGGAATTCTATAGAGCAGAAAGAAAGAAAGAACTTGTACCCTTTGCAACAACATGGATGGAACTGGAGAGTATTATGCTTAGTGAAATAAGCCAGTCAGTGAAGGACAAATATCATATGATCTCACCCATTACGGGACAATAATGAGCAAAGCTAACAACAAGCAAAACAACCAAATATATGAATACAAGGAATAGGCCTTCAGTGGTCAGGGGAAAAGGGGTTGGGGGGAGGGGGGAGGAGAGGAGGAAGAGGCAAGGAAGGGGAGCAGTTTAGACAAGAACCTAGTATAAAGGAACCATGGATATGGACAACAGGTGGGATTGACTTTGGGGGGAATGGGTGGGTGGGGAGGGGGACAGAGGGGAGCAAAAAGGGGATGGATGTAATACAACAACAAGAAAATTAAAAAAAAATACATGAGAGCTAATAAAATAAGGCAGGGGAAGAAGTATAGGTGGAAGACAGAAAATGAGTAGGACAGTAATGTAAAAAGAGAAAGTATAGCTCTGGCCAGTGTGGTTTAGTGGATTGAATGCTGGCCTGTGAACCACAGGGTCACAGTTCTGTTCCCAGGGTTGCCTGGGTTGTGGTCCAGAGACAACCACACTTTCTCTTTCTCCCTTCCTTCTCTTTTCTCTAAAAAATGAATAAATAAAATCTTAAAGAAAATGCTCTATCTTATTCTGTTTCCTGTATGTTCTTTACCCAACTAAAATACTGCTTTCTAAGGGAACCATTCATTTCCTATATTTGTTTTAACCCATTACTAAACACATAATAGACTCTCAATAAGTAGTTATTGATTGAAATGTTTTTGACAAATTTCAGATAATAAAGGTTAGATAAGCTGGACAAAACACTTTTTTTTTTTTTTTAAGATTTTATTTCATTATTTTTAGAAAGAGGGGAAGGGAGAGAGGCAGAGAGGGAGAGAGACATCACATCAATGTATGATTGCTTTTCACCTGCCTCCAGTCACAGACCTGACTGGAGACATGGTTTGCAACCTGGTTATGTGCCCTGGCTGGGGAATCGAACCTGCGATCTTTGGGTTTGCAGGCCTGTGCTTTATCCACTGTGCTACCAGCCAGGGCTACAAAACACTCTTGAGAGGAGATTTATTTAGGTATCTAAAACTAGAAGATGTTCCCTTAAAAACTCAAATTCTACCTTTAAATAAAATATTTTATTTATTTATTTTTTAGAGAGAGGGCAAGGGAGGGAGAAAGAGAAGGAGAGAAACATCAATGTACAAGAAAAACCTTTAGTATGCCTCTGTAACTGGGAGCCTGGTCCTCAGCTCAGACATGTGCCCTGACTGTGAATTGAACTAGCAACCTATTGATTTGTGGAGTGACACCCAACCCAGTGACCCTTACCAGTCTCAGGGCTCAAACTCTGCCTTTTAAAAATATCTGGTTCTTCTATCAAATAAAATACAGTAAGTACAGCAGTTATGGTCTCAATTATTTGAATAAATTATATATAGAATTTACACAGTTTTTAGTTAAATGTGTATATACATATATAAATATGTATGTGTATGTATATACACACACATATATGAGATGGTACACGCACAATGTGGTGTATGTAGTACAGACCCAAAAATACTTGTCAAATAGAATTGCTTATATATCTCTGAAAATCAATTAATTTAGTGCTTTGGAGTTCTCATACCTATGTGTAATCAAATCTTTACTAGTTAGAATTTGCTATCTTAAAGTTCTAATTAAGAGTACATGTAATAATATATTAATGGTCATAGCAGGCTTTTTAGGAGAGTTGGAAAGCTTAAAAAAATATTTGATGCAGTCTTCAGAAGTTTATTTTGAATTAGAAAATAATGGTTGTGTTATAAATAATTCCATCAACTTGTTAGTGATTTGGGAGGCTGGATAAGAAGTTGGTTTCATATGTAACTATTTATATTGAAATTACAAGTAAATTAAAGATTTAAACATTAAAAAAGACAAACAGGCCCTGGCTGGTGGCTCAGTGGATAGGCCACAGCAGTCGAACCCAAGGGTTGCTGGTTTGATTCCCATTCGGGGCACATAACCAGGTTGCAAGCCAGGTCTCCAGCCAGGTCCATAGCTGGAGGCAGGTGAAAGGCAACCATACCTTGATGTGTCTCTCCCTTTCTGCCTCCCTCCATTCCCTTCTCTCTAAAAATAATAATAAAATCTTAAAGAAAAAAAAAAAAGACAAACATAAAATTACATGAAGAAAGCATATGTGAATGCTTATATACTTTTACAAGGTGAAGATATTTCTAAACATATCTAACCTGGAAGCTATAATGGAGTAATTTGACTATATTAAAATTAAATATTTCTGTATCACAAAAGCAAGATAGACAAAAAGGCATCAGTATAAAGTTGGAAGCCAACATGGGGAGAAATATTTACCATACATGTAACAAGTGAATGTTTTAATTCTGCTAATTGAAAAAGAGGTTTTACAGTTCAATAAGAAGAAATAGGCAAAAATTCAAAGAAAAGGAGTATATATAGTTAATACATAACTTTTTTAATTATATAGGCAAAACATAGATAAAAGGACACTGCAGATATTAAAATAGAGCTACATATATTTAAAAGATGCCACACGTAGAGCATTGTCCCAAAAGGTCAAGGTTGTGGGTTTGATCCCCAGTCAGGGCGTATTCAAGAGCCAGCCAATGAATGCATAAATAAGTGGACTAACAAACCAATTGATCTTTCTCTCTCAAATCAATAAATTAAGATTCTACATATACTAAAAGTCATACATATATTAAAAAGGTGATAACCAAATAAAAATAACGTATGAAAAGGTATGAGTATTTTTTTATGCAAAAAAATTTTGTTTACTTTTCAGAATAGCAAACACAGTCTTGGAAAGGTAATGGGGTGATAGTTATATTGTTAATAACAGTGAAACTTATATACCCTTATAGAGCTTTAGTGTAGGGACATGGAAAGATCCTCATGTATATTGTAAAATGGAATAGAAAGCTCAAAAGCATTAGAGTATGCACATTGAAAAATATATGTGAGACTAGCAAACAGTTAATATCAATTTTCTAATAAAATTGAGGATTAATTTTATGTCACCTATTGCTATGATTTAGAATTAAAGTCTACCTGCAATCAGAAAAAATATTTTTTAAAGGCAACTCACAATTTCTTTTTTACAGGAGATTATATGCTTGATGCAAAGCCAAAAGAAATTTCAGAAATACAACGTTTAAACTATGAACAGGTAATAGAAACAATTTTTATTTTATAAAATATATAATTTTTAACTTAAGGATGTATTCATTAGTCTATATCAGTGGCCAATCTTTGTTTTATATGAATATACTTGTATATGCCATATAAAATGAAACTTAACTATTATTTTACAGGCCCATGTAGAATGATAACCTGGCTTTTTATTTTTTTATTTTTGCAAAATTGACTTTCAAGTGATTTTTGTCATTGATGCATCTTTCCTCATTAAAAAATTATTTTACGTTTGTATTTTATAAGTTACAGTTTAAGAGAAAGTTGAGCAAATGATGTCTAGCATGTGCCATTAGGATAATTAGGATCCTGCTGTTGCATATTTTCAATGTATCCATAATTCTTAGTATGTTCTTTTTTTTAAAATTTCTCTTTTTATTTATGTTTTAAAATTTTTATTTATTTACTTTCAGAGAAAGGGGAATGGAGGGAGAAAGAGAGGAAGAGAAATATCAACATGTGGTTGCCTCCCACACACCCCAAACTGGGGATCCAGCTCACAACCCAGGCATGTGCCCTGATTGGGAACTGAACCAGGGACTGTTTGGTTTGAAGGCCAGTGCTCAATCCACTGAGCCACACCAGCCAGGGCTTAGCACGTTCTTTATTCTGTTCTGTAATATAGACGGGGTCACTAGGTTCAAAATTATTGAAACTAGAGAAAAGCAAGCAGAGCTTCCTTTTCTTTAGTATTCGTTCTTTGTTTGACAGTTAGAAGCCCAGAAGGAATTAGTTTGTTTCTGTAGAAGGAAGGAAGTATCAGCCAGGGAAAAAATAGACATCATTGGAACCTTTATATTTACTTTCAACATTTTTAAATGTACTTTCACTAGTATCAGATTGGCAAACAGAAAGCATAACTCTTCATTATTGCAGAATTTCTTGAATTTGGATATCCAGATAATCTTGTTCTAAAAGAATCGAAAAGCCAACATGCTGCATTGCATCATTATGTAAGGCAGGAAATCTGTAGCTAAAGCCAAATAGGCTGTCATTTAAATCCTATTGAAATTTGTAGCTTAAAACAGTGATTTCTAAAGATTTTTTCAATATAAACCTTTTTTGAAATGAAGTCTTATGCTAAATTCCAATATATAAAACCAGTAAGTGATATTTTATTTAAAGTGATATGACTCAATTTATATTATTTACTTATCATTCATATAATTTTTTACTGAAATCAGTGAGGTTACTTTGATTAATACAAAAACTTGAATTTAGGAATTATAGATAACTACAGTTTCCATTCAACCTCAAAATTAATTTTACGTCTGTTCTTGAGAAAATCTTGATTGATGAATGTTTGCAAAATGATATCAACATTTGTGTTTTAAGTCCAGTTTTCAGTCTCAGGATACACTTCCATTAAGGTGATGGACTCTAGGAAGTAAAAGGATTGGAAATAAAAGTTTTATTTCATAACTGAAACAGTATCTAATATCTGCTTGCATTTCTTATAAACCTGCCAAACAAAAAAATACCCTGCATTTAAAAAAAGCTCTACAACTATTTACAAGGTATTTTGATTATATTATCATTAGCTTTGAGAGTAATATATATCATGCTGATATTGCTGAGTATAAACTGGTGTTTAATGTTCAACAGGTATAATGTAATAATGTTCTTCTTTGCATAATTTTATGTGATCAGAAATCTTCAGGCCTAAATTTCAGGAAGATCTATTCAGAGCTGTAATCTTCCTAATTAAAACCTCTTTACCAGAAATTGTAATATAAACAGCATATTTCCCCCAGTTTTGCTTAATGATACGAACCATAGCACAAGAACACACTGTAATCTTTTTTGTATTTATGAAGGCTTTTATTTGTTATTTATTTTTTATTATTTTTGTTGAATTTATTGGAGTGAGACTGGTTAACAAAATTATACAGGTTTCAGGTGCACAATTCCACAACACTTCATTTGTACACTGTATTATGTGTTTACTGACCCAAGTCATTTCTCTATCACCATTTATCCTGTCACCCCCATATCCACCTACTCTCACCCTCCTTCCCATGACAGTCACTACACTGTTGTTCATGTCCATGAGTTTTTCTTCTTTTTTTTTCTTCTTTTCTTCACAATCCCTCACTTTCCCCAATCCAGCTCTGCCCACCCCGTAGCCTTAACCTGGCTCCTGTCTATGAAACTGTCCCCATATGATAGGTTTTTAAATGACTGCAAATATATTTTTTAAATATATTTTATAATTAAATTTAAGATATTTTCCTATGTTATAGGTACCTTTGGGAAAAATTCTAAGAAACAGTTTAACCACTGGCTTAAAGGAGCCAAAAATAAACAGTAATTCTTATGATGTAAGCAGTCATTCCTAGGATCTATATAACATGGATTTAGGAAAAAGATGACAAGATATTTTACCCGTTTAACATCTTTGTTTATGAGTTTGTTTATTTTTACCACTTTATGAATCTTTATGGAGATTATCAAATGGTATCAGTTTATTTTAATACTATTAATCTATAAAAAATGTAGAAGATACATAAAGGTGAAGCATGAACCCAGGAACTATCCAAAATTATACTTCCTTAATGGAAATTGGATGACTGGCAACCTTGAATTTAGCATAAAAGAAAAAATCAGTAGTAGTAAAACTAGATCATCTTGTAATTGCTCACTATTGTTACTGTTTTTTCAGATGCAGTATTGCTATGACTTTAGGTGAAGTTTTAAAACACTGAAGGGAAAAATGTGAAATGATTGTTTTTAAGGGTTCAACTTTTGATAAAATTGAGAAAACACAGTTGACCTTTGTACAATACAGAGGTTAGGGGCACTAATGTGCAGCACATTAGTCACAAGAACAGTCAAAAAATTGCATGTAACTTTTGATTCCCCAAAAACTTAACTACGAATAGCCTACTGTTGACTGGACTCCTTTCCCACAATGTAAACAGCCAATTAACACACATTTTGTATTTCCTACTAGGGGGGACCCAAATTAAAACCAGAATTATCATCTGCATCCCCCTTACAGTATAGGTTTCCCAAGCTAGGAACCCATTTGTACAAGCTGGCATGTTGAGAGTCTGCATTCTGACTCAGTGAATTTTTTGGAAGATTCCTTCAACGTGATGGTCCATTTCTTAATGGATGATTGACAAGCACACCTTCCTACACTACACTGAGTATTCAGCAGTTTTTGACCAAAAACAGCATGGCCCCTGTACCCCACCCTCCCTATGCACCCAATCTCACCCTGTGTGAATTTTTTTTGTTTCTGTGGATGAAAAAGTCCTGAAAGGGAAATGTTTTACCAATGTGGAAGAGGTGAAACAAACAAAAACAGTACTAGTGTTAAAAGGCATCAGAATTGATGTGTTCAAAAACTGTTTTGAGAGTGGAAAATAGGTCGCAATAAGTGTATTGCATCAAATAGAGAGTATTTGAAGGTGACTGAAGTTTAATTATGCAAGAATAAATTCACACTTTTTAAATAAATAAATTTCCGTTTTTTGGGTCCCCCTCATTTATTTTATGTACTGTATTCTTATAATGAAGTAAGCTAGAGAACAGAAAGTACTAAGAAAATCATGAGGAAATTAATATTGAATGCCAACTATAATTTAAAAATTAAAAAAATCATAAGGAAGATAATACATTTATATTATTTACTGAAAAAGATCTGTATGTAAGTAGATGCATGTAATTCAATTCCACGTTTCTGCTAAAGGGCCAGCCACATTGTTTGGAGGGAATATAGTGATTAGGAAGAGGCAAAACTGATGACAGCTAAAGACTATATAATAATGTTATCCTGTTATAAATTCCGCATTCATAAATGTTAAATATTTGAATAGTTTCTGCTATATAAACAAGCTCTTATTTTATATTGTCAACATATATCACAGTGTCTGATGAACAGTAGGGATTCAATAAGGTTTTATTAAATTTGCTATACTTTTATTCCATCAAATATATCCTCTATAAGTATGTCCATAGTTAGTGTGTTAAAATTTAGAAAAACATATTTGAAAAGTCTTCATTACAGAGTTGTGTGACCATTTTTATTGAGAAAACTGATGTGGATAGAAAGACTCC
Source organism: Noctilio leporinus (assembly GCA_004026585.1). NCBI lineage: Eukaryota > Metazoa > Chordata > Mammalia > Chiroptera > Noctilionidae > Noctilio > Noctilio leporinus. Next base: position 29,008 of record PVIW01005557.1, on the reverse strand, counting down.
TTAATTTGGCCAACAAGTCTTTGTGATCTAGCTTCTGTCTCTAAGACTTCATCTCCCACCACTTGCTATTCCATGGGCACAGTGCTGAACTCATTTCTGCATCAGAGTTTTTGCACTAGTGTCCACTTTGTCTGGAATGGTTTTTTCCCTAGAGCTTCCCAAGATTCAGTATGTTGCTTGGTCACTATTTAAGTGTCATTTTAAAAAGTTCCCCCTCCTCTTTTTAAAGCAGTTTGAATTCACAAGAATTTAATAAAAAGTACAGAGTTCCCATACACCTCCTGTCTCCCCAACACACACACATAGCCTATCCCACTATCAACATCAGAGTGATACATTTGTTATAATTGATGAACCTACATTCTACATTGACATAATTAATGTCCAAAGTCTGTAGTTTACATTAGTATTCACTCTTGCTATTTTACATTCCATGAGTTTGACAAATGTATCCACCATTATACAGAATTCTTTCACTGCCCTAAAAGTCCTCTGTGCTCTATCTACGTACCCTCCCTCCTCAAACCTCTGGGAACCCCTGATTTTTTACTTCACATTGTCATTTGGAATCATACAGCATTTTAACTATTTCATATAGGCTTCTTTCACTTGCTAATGATATACTTTTAAGTTTCCTCCATGTTACCCTGGCTGGTGTGGCTGAGTGGATTGAGTGCCAGCCTGCAAACAGAAAGGCCACCCAGTTCAATTCCTTATCAGGGCACACGCCTGGGTTGCAGGCCAGGTCCCCAGTTGGGGGAATGCAGGAGGCATCGATGTTTCTGATATACATAGATGTTTTCCTCTTTCTAAAAAAATATTTTAAAAATTTCCTTCATGTCTTTTTAAAAAAATTATTTTATTATTGCTGTATTACATTTGTCCCATTTTCCCCCCAGTTGCACTCCCCTGCCCCACCCACCTCATCCCCTCTCTTACAGTCAATTCTCACATGCTGTCCATGTCCATGGGTCATTTATACTAGTTCCTTTAAAATTTCCTCCATGTCTTAATAGGTCATTTATTTTTCTTTATTTTTGTGGTTAAAAAAGAATAAATTCTCAACCATTTTTAAACATATAATTCAGTAGTGTTAACATTACTCATATTGTTTTGTAACAGATCTCTAAAACATTTTTATCTTATAAAACTAAAATTCTGTACCCATCAAACAGTTTCCCATCTCTTCCTCCAGATCCTGACAACCATCATTCTACTTTCTGTTTCCGTGATTTTGAGTACTCTGGATATTCTATATAAGTGAAATTATGCAGTATTTGTCCTTTTGCCATGGATTATTTTATTCAACATAATGTCCTCGAGTTACATCTGTGTTGTAGCATGTAACAGGATTGTTCTCTTTTCAAGGCTAGATAATACTTCATTGTATGCATATATCACATTTTCTTTATTTATATATCAATAGACATGGAGGCTGTTTCTACCTCTTGACTGTTTTGAATAATGCTGCAGTGAACATGTGTATGCAGTGTCTCTTCAAGATGCTTTCAATTCTTTTGGAAATATACCTATATTAGAGACCTTTCTCTTTGACTAGAAACTTTTGCCTTTAGCCTTCCTGGTTTAAAAATCAGTCCCTCACTCCTCTCACTCCGTACATCTTTATCCTGCTCAATTTGTCTTACCAATACTTGATGTTATACTATATATTTATATATTTATCTCTCACAATAGAATGTTAGTTGCACAAGATCAGGAACTTTATTTTATTCACTATCGCATAATTAGAACTCAGGTTAGTGCCTGGCACATAGTAAGCACTTAATGAAAATCAAAAAGATGAGTAATTTGGATAAAATGGAAAATTAGGAGTAAATGTACTTGCATTTAGCCCTGGCTGGTGTGGCTCAGTGGATTGAGTGCTGGCCTGTGAACCAAAAGGTTGCCGGTTTGATTCCCAGTCAGGCATGTGCCTGGGTAGTGGGTCAGGTCCCCAGTAGGGGCACGGGTGAGGCAACCACACATTGATGTTTCTCTCCCTCTCTTTCTCTCTCTCTCCCCTACTCTGTAAAGATAAATAATAAGATCTTTTAAAAAAGAAGAGGAGTAAATGTACTTGCATTTAAATATCTTTTTTGGTGTTTCATTTTTCTTATTTTTAACCTTTACTTTTCTGTTTTCAGAATATGAGTGATGCTATGGCAGTCTTGCACAAACTCCAGACAGGCTTGGATGTAAATGTAAAATTCACTGGTGTTGGAGTGTTTGAATATACACCAGAATGTATAGTATTTGATCTTCTCGATATTCCTTTGTACCATGGGTGGTTAGTGGACCCTCAGGTAAGTAAAAACAAAATTTATTATATAAACACAAATTTAGTAAAATGCTACTAATTTGGAACATTAATCTAGATTTATATTTTCTGATACTTATTTTTTTGTGAGTCAAATTGAGAGATTATGGGAAGAGTCCTCCATACTGGTAAACCTGCTTAAAGCCCAAGACTGTGATTGTAACTTCAGGAAGTTAAGGGGTCAACAACAAAGTTGAGTTCACATCATCACAAATACTTATTGTTTGTATTTTTTTATTATAGTCATCCTAATAGGTGTAAAGTTTTATCTCATTGTGGATTTATTCACATCTCTCTGATGACTAATGATGTTGAACATTTTTTCATATGCATATTGGCCATTTGTATATTTTCTTTGGAGACATGCCTGCACATTCCCCGCCCCCCCCATTTTTAATGAGGCTATTTGTCTTTTTGTTATTGAGTTGCAAGAAATCTTTATACGAGGAGGGGCCCCAAAAACCCCGGAATTCATTTATAAAAAATCGTGTACTTATTCTTACATGTTTAAACTTCAGTCACTTTCAAAGTACTCTCCTTTTGATGGAATATACCCATCAAGATGTTTTTCCATTGCTGATAAGTTTTTGAACTTGTTGATTTTTGTGCCTTTTAGTGCTTCTGCCATTTTTTGTTTCAAATCTCCCACATCAGCAAAATGTTTTCCTAAGAAGACTTTGCTTAACCCAAAGTCACAAGGATTCTGTAAGTTTTATAGTTTTAGTTCTTAGGTTCAGGTGTATAATCCATTGTGAGCTGATTTTCGTATATGGTTTGAGGAATCCAACTTTATTCTTTTGCAACAGATATCTATTTGTCCCAGTACCACTTGTGGAAAAGACTATTCTTTCCCCTCGTGAATTGCCTTGGCACTCAGAGTGATCTTTGTAAACCCTCTCTTTTATTCCCTCCTTGCCTTAAAAGTCCGCAGTAAAACTAAGACAAGATGCAAAATCCTCATGCAACATTATGGTAATGTTGCATGAGCTTGACTTTGTTTATCTGTCCAAATTCACCTGATACTAATTCTGTTTTACTACCTTCAGCAATACTGCCTTCCTGTTCTTCAGATGTGTCAAGCTCATTCATTTCTCAGTTTTTGTACTAGCTGAATCCCCACTGTGGAACATTGTTTTCCTATCCCAACACATTGTTCTCCCAGATCTTCACATTTCTGGTTCATTACTCAGACCTTAGGTCACATAACACATTGTTAGAAATATTTTCTAAATATTTTCAATTTTCTTGAAATTAGTCACCCTCCATTTCCTTGATCATTTCTTTTCCCATGACCCTATTTGGTTTTACCAATTATTTGGAATTATTATTTTTTACTTAACTGTCATTGCCCTATAGAATATTTGTTTAATGAGGGCTGGGCTCCTATTTCTCATTGTTTAGAAGAGTATCTGGCACATAGTAGGTTCTCAATAAACATTGGCTGATGGAATGAAGCATGCGTTAACTACGGGAAGAAGAGATAATAATGGCAAGGATGTGACTGGTTTTTTTTTATTCCTATCCATTGGTAATAGCAACTGGTATTCTGGAAAGTGAAGGGATGGTTTATAATAAGCAGAATATCTGTATCTTTATTGACACTCTGCCTCTAAGAATGTCACTGAGAAGTATAAGCATGCCCCACATTGTTTACATCCAAGGTAAGCCATGTTGGGTCCTGGAAGATGACAATACAAGGTAGCCTAAATTCTTGAGAATGAGTTTATGGCCTGAGGAACTTAAGCCTGAGTTCTTAAAAATTGGATTTCTATCCTCCCTTTGACTGACAACAGTGGAAATAATATATTCAGCATGCTGAAAGAAGACAACTGCTAAATTATAATCCTATTCCTCAAAAAATTATCTTGTAAGAATGGAAAGAAATGAAGTCATTTTTTTAGATTAAGATAGTTTCCTGCCAGCAGACCATCATTAACGGAAATTCTAAACAAGGATCTTGAGAGGAAGTAATCCCAGATAAAAGAAAGAGTGGAGAGGAAACATGATAAATATATGGATGAATATAAATGTTGGCTGCATCAGATAACATATTTTGAGGTTTAAATAAAGAACATTAGCATACACAAAAATAATATAAGTTGGGAGGAAATTAAAGTATACTGAGAACCTATAATGAATTGTTCAAGATAAAGGTATTAATTTCTGACTTTGATATGGTAGGAACAGATCTTAGTTTCTAAAACATCTCTGTCCAATGTGGTAGCCGAGTTGGGACTATTTAAATTTAATTAAAAATTTAGTTCCTGAGTTGCACTAGAAACATTTCAGTTGCTCAGTATCAGTGAATATCTTACTGAGCAACACAGATTTGGAATATTACCATTATTATAGAATGTGCTAAAAGAGTAACCATGAAAAGAAGAGAAAACATAGTGGGTAACTTAGATTAGTAGAAGAGAAATTAATCCAAAAAGAAGGACATTTAATATTGGTACATTACAATGAAATATATTACTATATTTTACATTTTACCAGTTACTACACTAATTTTTTTTTCCAGAATCCAATTCAGGGTAAACATTGCATTTTATTATTATATCTTCCTAGTTTCCTCATGTCCGTGAATTTTTTTTAAGTATATTTTATTGATTATGCTGCTATAGTTGTCCCAGTTTCTCTTTCCTAGATCTCCTTCACCCAGGACCTACCTTCTTTCCTGCAGTCCTACTCCCCTTAGTTCTTGTCCATTGGTCATGCATATAAGTTCCCTAATTTCATCCATTCCTCTATTATTATTAATGTCCACCTGTCTGTTTTGTACCTACCTAATCCTTGCACCACTTCTCCATTTGTCCCTCTTCCTCTTTCCAGCTGATAACCCTCCCAATGATCCCTATACCTATGATTCTGATCCTATTCTGATTGTTTGTTTAGTTTTAGTTTTAATTTTTTTAGATTCTGTTGTTGATAGTTGTCTGTTGTCATTTTAATGTTCGTAATTTTGATCTTTTTCTTTAGTCCCTTTAGCATTTCATATAATAATGGCTTGATGATGATGAATTCCTTTAGCTTTACCTTGTCTAGGAAGCAAGCACTTTATCTGCCCTTCCATTCTAAATGATAGCTTTGCTGGATAGAGTAATCTAGGTTGTAGGTTCTTGCTTTTCATCACTTTGAATACTTCTTTCCAATCCCTTCATGCCTGCAGAATTTCTTTTGAGAAATCTGCATATAGTCTTATAAGAACCCCTTTGCAAGTAACTGTCTTCTTTCCTCTTTCTGCTTTTAAGAGTCTCTCTTTATCATTAACCTATGGCATTTTCATTATGATGTGTCTTGGTGTGGCCCTTTTTGGGTCTAGCTGGTTTTGGACCCTCTTTATTTCCTGGACTGTATGTCTATTTTCTTTGTCAAACGTGGGGAGTTTTCCTTCATTATTATTATTTTTTTTAAAAGACTTTATTTCATTATTTTTAGAAAGAGGGGAAGGGAGAGAGGCAGAGAGGGAGAGAGACATCAATGTATGGTTGCCTTTCACCTGCCTCCAGCCACAGACCTGATTGGAGACCTGGTTTGCAACCTTGTCATGTGCCCTGGCTGGGGAATCGAACCTGCGACCTTTGGGTTCGCAGGCCGGCGCCTTAACCACTG